>JAZHYW010001600.1:0-105132 GCA_037355805.1 Ixodes ricinus | reverse complement strand
GTTGTTGTTTATTGTCTGCAGGTCTAAATAATTTATTGATTTATTTTGATATTCTCGGGAAGCGTTCATTTAAACTTAATATTAACAAACACGAATTGTACCTGTCTAGAGGTCTTAAAAGCGCACAAAAGCACTGGACGAAGAAGAGACAGATACAACACGGACTGGCGCTAACTTTCAACTGATTTAATCAAGGCAAACCACCCAGCACACGTGCGTGAACACTCTTTCCCCTCACGCCAACCACATCTGATAAAAGCAACCCATAAACACACAAAACAGATGACAATGATTTACACATTCGTTTCAGTTCAACGTGACTACACAAAACCATCTAGAAAATAAACTTCCTTCTCATTTAGTAAAATCGAAGGCGTGCCTACGCAGTTAATTGTCACCTGAGGACTTTATAAAACGCGCTTCGACTATTTCCCTCTGTCCAACATACACGCGCCCGCAAGTTAGTGGAATCTCGTAAACAACATTAGAGGCTCAAGCTGTGTACGGAGTGACGTGCTTCTTTGAGCATTGAACACGTTTCTGTCTAGTCATCATAGGACAAACTTTTGCCAGCTTGTATGGAGCGGAGAAAACAACATTGACATCGTACTTAATGGCTATTTTCTTAAGGTTATGCGACACCTTGTGTAAGTAAGGTATCACTTGAACTCTTGATTTTTTAACTTTTTCTCGCTGACCATCCCCTGTGTTGCCTTTACTTTTGATCTTTTGAAGGAGATTTTCACACACGCTGGTAATCAAGCAGGCGGGGTACTGAATTACTGTTAAGGTCACGTCATGTGACCTAAACAGTAATTCAACTTTCTACTATATTTAGCGGGAAAATTCACGTCACGTGACCTGAACACCAATTCAGTTTCCTCGCTAAATTTAGCAGGGAAGAGGACGTCACATGACTTGGTGTCACGTCACCTATGAACCAATTCAGTTTCTCTTCTAGATTTAGCGGGAAATTAACGTCACGTGAGGAGGAGGAGGAAGGGAGGAAGACGAGGAGTGAAGGAAGAGTGGAGAGGAGGAGGATGGGAGAGGAGGAGTGGAGAGGAGGAGGAGAAGGAAGGAGGAGGAGTGAGGGGAGGAGGACGGGAGAAAAGAGAGGAGGAGAGGATACGGAGGAGGGAGGGCAATATCCTCCCCTCCGTCCCCTCCCCTCCTCCTCTTTAAGAGCTGCGCTCTAACTTTGCGTTACAGAGATTTGTAAACGCCTTTAATTGTTTCACTCGCAAATACACCGTTTTTTTAAGAGCTTATTTCTAAGTTCTGTTATTAACGATCAATAAGAAGTGACCTGTGTTTGCTTACAGTGATCAATTACAAACGTTAAAAAACGTCGGTGTACGAGGAATTTTTTTTTTTAAGTAACTGTAATTGCGAATTTGGGGTGGCTGCTGTCCGAACGGAAATGCCCCTCCGGGACAGTGGCGCTCCTAGCGGCAGTGTTTAATCCTGTAGCAAACGTTGGCCGAAGTTTTGTGACTAGTAGCGTATTAGAGTACTTTGTCGCGACCCTGGCGGTTGGTGGTAGAAGTGCTGGTTGGAAAGGCGTGAGGACGCGAGGGTCGCTGTCATCGCAGCGTCGCAACTCCTGGCTGACTAAGCTCCCTCGAGCTGTCCGACTGCAGAGCGATCTACAGCAGCAAAAAAGGCGTCTGCCAGAAACACGGTAGCTTGAAACTTGCATGACGTTATCGGGCGGAAATAGAGAAAAAATGTTTTGAGGGCACGGTAAACATACCAGTCGGTGACGCGTTCCAGTTGTCATTGTAACTAAGTAAACAACAAAATCGAATGCACACCGAGTCCTAGTGCTGCTCTGTTCTTTGAGCCTCGCTTGTTCAAACCGCAGTATCAGCTACAATTCAATTAAAAAGCGGACGATTTATTCGAACTTTTTTTAACCTCCTAGAGCTCGCTTCACTAGTTTTATTTTTTCGTTTTTCGTGTCTATTTCTGGGCGAAAAAAGTAACAGACTTGTTGATTAGCCACCTAATGCGGTAAAGTCCTCTGGTGCTACCTACGCGTCAGTTTCGCATTCGGATCACGGCCGACACCGCAGCAGCCAGCCAACCCAAAGGCCGGATGACTGCGCAGCGGTGCGCATAGGTGGCGCCAGGGGAGTGAACTTCACGGGGGACGGGGATTGGCTGGAGCTCGCTACGCGAACTAAGCGCCGAGCGTGACGAGAATTCGAAACTTTCGGCGGTAGCGGCCGTCGGAAAGGGTCTCGCTTCAGCCTCCTCACAGTCGTTCTCGGCTTGCACGAGCCAGTGAGGGAAGGGAGGGTGGACGCTAATGTATACAGACCGTCAAGCAAAAAAACAACAAAAATTGCCTGTGCTCTGCGTGCGCAATCTTTTTGTCCGGGTACTCAAGCTTAACGTGTTGTATGCACTAATGGTCCGTGTACGAGAGCTCTCTGGATTTTCTCTTTTTATATATGTTAGTACTGTTTTTATTTTTATTTCGGCGGCCTTAACGAAAACGGAAAGAAAAGCACAAACTCGTTCAGCCTCACCGAACAAGTGTTATGAAGGACTCGATGTTACAATCGAGTTGGTACCTTTAAAAGGGCTGTGCAACGATTTTCACATTGATATAATTTGCATCTTGTATTTTTGACATTGTTTATATTGTCACAAACGACAGAAAACACATCTCCTTCCTTCAAAAGGTTGCGATTCCGCCGTCTAATCGCGAGGCAAGAATTAGAATATTTCCCGCCCTGCAGCCGCGAGCGGCGGCCATGAGAATCACGCGATGTGACGTCAAAGTGGGACTTGTGAAAAAATAACAAGTCTTGAAGCTACCTGCTCAATAAAAGGTAAGCTTTATTTAACTCTTGTCGTCGTAACATAACTATAACTGCGTCAAAAATCTGGTATCATCGAAAAACCTTTTATTATATGGAGTTTCAACGGCGCCATCTATCCGAGGTCAACAAAACCGTCAGCTCTATCTGCTACCGCGAGGAGCCGCCAGCCAGAAGCCAGACGGCCGACGGCCTGGCCCAGACGAGCATGATAAAATTTCCTCCTTTTGTTTTCCGGTATGTCAACTTCGAACGCAGCCGCGAATATCGGCAATGCCGACCGGGTGCGACCACGTAACCACGTGGTCACGTGGTCGCAAGTGTGTGAGTTCTCGCTGCTCACTGATGGCGCTAGAGAGAGAAAGCTTCACTTTAACTTTCACAGAAACCCCGGGCGTCCCTCTTTCACGTCACAGCCCACGTGACTCTGAAGATAGTGAAGGAGTTGAGAGGTGCCAAGACCCTCATACTTTGTCATTTTTTTAATAAAAATTAGGGAATGCAGGCAAAAGCGGATTTTGTGTTCTTTACTTCAGAGGGGTCGAAACACCAACTCCCACAATTATTTAAGCAAAGCACTGAAATTGTTGCACAGTACCTTTAAATACGTACCAAGCTAAGTAGCCTAATATGTCGATCAGCTATTATGATCTGTGCACGAAAACGTCGTTGAGGGGGGGGGGGGGGCTAACATCTACACGTTCCTGTTGATTTCGCGTATAAGTGAGGGCAGTTAAACAAACTTTTGGTTAAGATTTGTGATATATTATTCCTTAATTGTCTTAGAAAATGTTATGCTGTCATGAGTACGAAGAACGCGCTGTAATATTTGCTCCTGGTTAAAACACCAAAAATTAAAAAGCGAAAATTCACTTATGGGAAGCATATTTAAAGTATATATCACTGCTTACAATGACATACGTGAAAGTATTGCAATCCTGAGCATATCCAAAACTTTATACAAAAAAAAGCAGAGCAAAACCCATAGAAAGCCTTCCCCAAAAGACAAGAAAAAGAGAAACACAAACGGACACAATTTGAATGTATTCTTTCTGCATTATTTGTCGCAGGTTCTATTTATGAGTGCGCCCCATCTGCTATTCTTTGGGAGCTTACGTACTTTTTTCAGCAATCCTAATTTGCTAGCTCTTCATTGTTTAGTATACCTAATTAGCGTACATAGAAAAATATTAAAACAACTTTGTTCGCTCATAGTTTGTGTGCCCAAATCATAAACGGCAACTTCTGCTTGTGGCAGTTTCCGGTGCTAACATAGTGCCAGCCTTTGTTTCTGGCTCTTTTTAGCTGCACCACTTTTCTGTCTCTTTCTGCCCCCCCTCCTCCCCCCCCCCTCCACCGCACACACACACACGCACACACACACACTCACACGCACCACACTGTGTTAACCTATTGATGGCTCTTATCGAGGCTTCTCGTTTTGAAACTGCTCAAATAAACCTACAAAATACGTTTGCGGCATTTTAAAGCAAAATTACAGCTAGCATGATTTTTTGTGGCTGATTGAAGTTTGGTTTGGCCTGCCGTTCAGTTTATAAGCGAAACTTTTCGTCGCTATGTCAACGCCAGTGAACACCAAAATTAAAGCATGAAAGATTTACCGAACCTATTCTAAGTTATAAAATACACAAAACCAAATGCTACCGAGTCTTATCAGTGAAGCAGCAATCTGCACCCAGTACGTAAAATATGCACGTAGTAAGCGGTGGGAGGGAAGGAGCTAATGCAATTTGCAACGTGGCAGCCCTTTTTTCTTATTTACAGACGGTACAATTTGTCTCGTATATTTTTGTGGCTTGCACTTTCTTGACATGCAAACCAAAATGAAGGGTTAAGCAAAACACGAGAGGAAAAAAAGAACGTTTTTGCGATGGCGAAACTGATTCGCCGAAACCTCGTTTGTAGGAACAAAAAAAAGTGTGATGCTGCAGAATAAAAAAAATCATAATTATGACGCACTATTTAGGTAGTTTGCAGTGGTGGAATAAATATGCTGCGTCAAATAATAAACGCACCAAATAAAAATGGTGTAAGGTAATTTTGTTAGCTGCAAGCAAGTATACATGCAACAATAAAGTACTTTAACATCAACTTTCTTTACGTTCGTATATCGGCAAAACGCGTTTATTCATTATTCATGCGAGGCTCCGCTGAATATATTTTATTGCATTTCCTTCCGGTTAGTTCGGCTCGTTGTTAGGTGAGCTGAGACGGGATGAATTGTTTGCTCCATACATCACACACGTTTGTCCCGTGACACACTGAACGACAAAGATAGCACTGTCCGTGGCCCTTATCAGGTGAACCTACTCGAGTGGTTCGCAGAAAATTACCAACAAAAATGGGTCCCCATGCCATTTATTTTATTCGCTCGATCATTGTTAGCACGTTGTTTGTACCGTATTATGGCGGAACCACATTCGCCGCATTGAAGACGTTAAAAGACCGACGTTTTGTTTTTTTCTAGTTTGCGTGTCAACGGCCTGATTATAAGACTTTTCGTTAACGTTGTTTTGGTGTGCGCTTCTACACCGAAACGCAAAAAGCAAACCAAAAACTTAACATGGTCCTTGTGCCATCCAATAAAAAGAGGGAGAGAGAGAGAGAAAGAAGCTGCCATTTAACTGAATTGTTTTAGGTAAAAAAACGGAAGTGTAAATGAATGAGTAGTTTCCAACAATACAAAATAACCATTCGCCGAGGCAGTTTTAGGTGACTGTGCTAGATCTGCCTTGACCAAGCACATATTGCTTGGGGTGAGGTAATAGATAACACCTTGTTAAATTATCTCTCTTAAATGTGCCTCAGGCTAAAGTGTGCTTAGCAACGCCACGTAAACTTCCTCGGCAAACGGGTCTTTTATATTGTGGGAGATTGCACATGTACTTTCACATGGAAACATAGGAGTAAGCAACATATCATAGCGGCATAGACGCACCACACTAACAAAAATATTTCAACGTCTTCTTGTTTTCATGATCAGTACAAAAAAAAATAAGTTGTCGTTCGACATCCTAACACCTCCCCTTCCGATCTTGGAAACCAACTCGCAAACAGACGCAAAAACCCAAACATCAAATTGTCTCTTTTTTTTTCTTTTTCTTTCTTCAAGCCATTCAACAAAGCACCATCCAAGTAAAAATAGAACTTTCTCAGACACCAGAAAATAAAGCAATATAATAAATTGTAAGACACCAATTTTGCTGTCGTGTTGCAGGTCAGCGGTGAAAAGGGAATCAAAGCGCGTCTACCCCCCGCTCCCCCCTTTCCGCCCTTTCCAAAGCTCGCCGCTTCCTTTTCAGAAATCGTTTGCGACTCGAAATAGATTTAGTGCAGAGAATGGCTCCGAAACGCCGAACAAAGCTACTCGCTTCGTGATCCTGTCCAGGATCTGACGCTTTGTTCTCTCTTTTGGCTAGCTCTAAAAACCTGCACGGAGCGTTGCTTTTCCTTTCTTTTTTATGGAGGTTCGGTCTTTGAACGGAGTTGACCGGTGGGGAGAGTTATCTTGTTGACATGAAAGGTTTCCTGTCGCGTACGCTCCATTGCAAACTAAATCTACAACTAAAAAAAAAGCAGATACAAGCTCCCGCACACATACACGTACTGCAACAGAAAAACAAAAACGATCCTAATAAAACCCAGCCGTAAGAGAAAGAAGAAAAACAAAAACACCCCCGTTTCGCGATCTTCTTCGTTTCGCTTTCGCCTCCTGGTTTTAGGAACACCGGCTGTTTCTTCAACGCTCAACATTTTTCTTCGTTGCTTTCCATTGACGCCACACATATACACGGGATTTTCTTAGAGCTTTTGCTTTGCGCGGTACGGATACCATCGGCTCCCGGATAAAACAATCGGTCAGGAACACGAACCAGTGGGAAACCAGGCACAAAAGACCTGGGCATATACGTATATATATTATATATAATATATATGCTCCGTTGATAGAAAAGCAAAAGGAATATATACCCGGGAGAGCAGAAAGGAGAATCGTACCCCTATTCTTTTTATTTCATTGCGTGCATGCCACACCACTTGTTTGTTTTCGGATTTAAGCTGACAGGAGAACGGAAACAGAGTGCTTTCAGGACCAATCAAAGGTTGAGCCAGGATGTTATCTTTGTGCACAAGCGCACGGAAAGCGTTTAGTCACGTGATGCGATGTAGAAAGTTGATTGACCCGACCGGAAGGATAGCATTCCACCTGCTATCGGTTCCGGCAAGACCGAAATATATCGGCAGTGCTTGCCCGAACCTCTCCCGTGCTTCCCGATCTCCCTTCGTGCTCTCCTAGTTCTTTATTTCGACTCTTCGCCAGCGACAATGAGATTATGGGATGACGAAAGATTAAGGAAGGACCCTCCATTCTGTGCTCCCGATCCATCCTTACTGCCTTCTTCTCGTTCTTTTAATTTCTTCGCTATTGTTGTTCGTTCTCTCGTCGCCTAGCTCAGACCGCCGATTGCCATAGCGGAGATCCTTTTCCTCCTTCGTTGATCAACAATGCCCGGTCTTTCATTTGGAAGCGTTCATTCGTTCTGCTTCTTCCATTTGTTCCTTCGGAAGTAAAACAAGAATCCTCCTCAACTAGGTAGGTTTTGTTATTTCGTATTCTTTTATTGTCAGGAAAGAAAAGGGAAGCACTTTGTTTCTGTCTCGAGATCGCTATTATTTCTTTTTTGTTGTTGCTGTTGAACTAGAGATAAAAGGTATTTTTCCGGTGCTTTTTTAAAATATTGTTTTCCTTAAAGGTGTACAACACCTCGGCTGGTATCGTTTTGGCTTCACATCTTTTAGGAGACAACCAGCCGTTCTGCCACAGGCTATGAGAAACTGGAACTTGAAGAACTAAGGTGTTCAGATTAATGACTGTGGTCACCAATAGCACTAGAACAGCGAAAATGTTTTTAAGTTGTCTTCCACCATCTCCAGCTTTCAAAATTTTAAAAACACAAGGCGTTCTCTAAATATCAAATATGCCCAAGCAGTAAAAAAAGAAAAAAGGCACCGGTAAGGCTGCCAAGATACTTCAAAGGCCAGTAGCACTCGAACAGCAGGAAAGACTTTACCCCCCCCCCCCCCCCCAAAGGATCAAGGACAAGTTGAGAGCACCAAAACAATTGTTGACGTCTTGCGAAATAACATTCACCGACGCAACAATATAGTGTTTTGGCCGACTGTATACGAAGACCCAACACTCTTTCGTGCTCTCGGTTCGAAGTATGATTGGATCCGACAGCGCGAGCTTCAGATACCTATACTGGCCTACAAAAAATCTATCTGCAAACACCTCGCAGTAACAAAATTTTGATAAACTTTGAAATTCAACTGAGAAACTAAACAGAGCTCGAAGTGCGGTTGCGCTACACGCTGTACGCTATTATTACTGACTCCGGGTACTTTTATGTACCACCTGATAGCCCTTTCAGTGTTTGTTACAAGAACGGGCCGCGTTGCGCCTTTGAAGCGCTCCTCTAATTCGAGAAGTTTCTTGGTGACGCTGGGGTTGTTTAACAAGATATATGATGATCGATTTCAACAAAAAACGTATTCTCAAACTTACCCGTTTACTCTCGCTCACACTCGCCCCATCTCTACCCTTCTTCTTCTAGATGCAAACGACAATCCCATGTAGCCGCTATTCGGCATTAAATTTTCAACAGACAGAGCGGCCAAAATCACGGAACACTCTCACCTGAAACGGTCTCTTCTGATTTTTGAGCAGTTGTGTGTTCGCCACTTTGATTGGGCGTAATGCGTCGGCCATTGCGTAGCATGTTTAAAGCTTCCAATGAAAAAACAAAGTGATCTTAAAGACATCTATACGCTGGCCTTCATGCTTCAGGTAATAAAACGTACTTAATTCCAGATGTTTTAAACCCTCAAATTGAAAATTAATCGATTCAGACCACCACCAGCCTCCCATCCCTGCGATTTAATCCTGAACCTAAAAGACTGCTTTCTATCTCCACCAACGTGAACTGCACTCTAGCTCAAATGCCTTATAAAAACCGTTAGCGCGCTCAGATACGTCCTTAAGTCTTTGGCACAAACCATTGCTAAGGAGTTAGACCGACGAAGACCTCCGATTTCCATTCCGCGTAAAACTCTGGCCCTCACCAGTCAGGACACATCCCGAAGCGGTGAATCTTCATTAAGGGCAAGCAGCCTTCCTCCTTTGCTCCCGCCAAAGAAGCGTTAATTAGCGCAACAGTTTGTATCAATCAGAGAGCCTCCTCACCACCAATGCCGCCAAGGTTGGCGTTCTCCGACGCCTCTCCTAAACGGAGGAAAACTCCCCGAGCTCCACAAAATCCCAGCACGCACACGCATGTAAGTCCGAGAGACGAATCTTAGGCTCCGAACGCCGACCAAGGGGCGCGCCGTTTCCATTACGACAGCGCGGCGGTGTGTCTCAAATCCCACAGCCGACCAATCCGCCCACGTTCCCGAATATTTTTTTTCCCGGAAGAATGGCGGCCGGAAGGTGGTTAAGACACACGGAAGCGTCGTTCCATGTAGTACGTGACACGGGTGGTTAGGCCGCCGCAAATGCAGATTAGCGCATATTTAGAGCGTTGTCTAGGAAACACGCGCCCCCGTACCCGCACGTAAGGCGCGGGCTCAATTTGGTCGCGACTTTTTCAGCCGCCGACTGTGCAGTTATCAAGACGCTCTCTGCCATCCGTGCGGGGCCACTGTCGAATCGGGAGCGGTGAAACCGGGATTCTTTCTGTGGATACGCGTATTCTCGTGTGCGCGGATGTACGTAATGCCGTCCGTACGAGATGTGCGAGCTGCGGGTGTCTCGGATATGTGTCGGTGGTTCTACGTTCATTATCGAACGAGAGTTTGCGGTTAAATCACCGGCGGCGCTGGTGGTTTTAAAAGAAGACACACGTGACGTCAGAACGAGGACGGTATGCAATGTGAACGAGTTTCTATACAACACTTCACAAATGTCTACAGTGCAGACAAAGGCACAGGCGCCCGCGCCTTTGTCAGCACTGCAAATATTTGTGAGATGGAGTATAAGTAGGAACACGAGGAGATTGTTTACATAAACGCGAGTTCTGATGGATTAATGGAAATATTATAATACTCAAGTAAGAAAAGGAAAAGTCAAAATAAACTACAAGGTTTTGAGTTTCAGTTCGAATTCGGAAGATTCTGTGCCTCTCTTTCTTGCTTGAGTGTCGATCTCAGTCTCAAGTGTGCAATTTACCTCGTGAGGCATGTTTTCATATCAATAAGATGCAACCGTCGCGACAAAAGAGACTTAAGGTACACACTGTTAACAAAAGGCATCAAATGGCTCATGCCACACACACACACACAAGAATACAAATTTGATATAACTATGCCACTACAATTGATGTTGTGCTATTATTTTATAAATGTGCTTTGTAACAAACACATTATATTCGTGTGTAACTTCGACTTGATTGCGGGACCCTCGGATCTGAGCATTCATCAAGGTAGCCCTTTCGTAAAGTGCGCGATGTCATCAGTTTCCGCTATCTTCCAGTCTCGAGCTGTGATCCTTTATTTATTTTTTTTTTTGCTGCGAAGAACGTGGAAGAGCTTTTCCTAACTGAAGCTTTACGCTCTACCTGTATTATGACGGTGCTTTGTTTCCAGCTAAGTGACGCGCGAAGTCATGGGCGGCCGTCAGAATTCCGGCAGAATCGCCCAATCACCCGTTGTTGTTTTTTGCATGTTCTAGAGCTTTTTTAATTATAAAACTTGATATGTACTGCACGTTAAGTAGTCTACAAAAATTTAGTATTAAGACTAATCTCAGTGGCTTAATTTTTGTGTTATGACTCCCTTAATGCAATATCGATGTATATCACTTGGAAGACTTGCGTTTCCTGTATCATAGGCATTGCGCAAGCGCAAAGGTGATCATGTAAACTTGTACCCGTGCAGATTCAATCTGCGTGATCACCTTCTTACGTAATTTATTTAACTGGTTATTTATTTGTTTGTCTACAAATTTGTTTATTTACTGTTTATACACTTACTGATGACTCAAGGAGCTATAAACATCGAATTTTAAGTTATTGATTGTGATGTGTCCAGGCGGCACTATCCCTAATGGCGTAAATCACAATTGCGTTGGGAGGCCGTTCTGGCACATAATAACACAAGCACCGAAAACAATAAAATAATTTCTGGACTGTGGAAGAAAATTGTAGATAAGCAATAATGTAAGGGCATCTAAGAACTCGACAGCCAGGGGCATGCGAACTTAACAGACATTAATTCAAAAATTGGGAATAATAATCTATCCTTGTGATATGAACTTAGTAAAGCATAAAGGTGTGCCAGCCGAGGCACAGTTGAAGAATAAAATAGGCAAGAAAAATAAAGACCTAAAGGAGTGAGCACTAAGCACAGTGCCGTTTGTTCACGTCGTTCTCTAGTCAGTCTTTTTTTTTCACGACGTTTTGTAAATGAATTACAGAGATTTATTTGTCTTCCCTGCAGTGACCTTTAAAAGCCGACAGCACTTACATAGAGTGAGATTAACTGCGTAGTTCACGGTTTGAGCGGTTTCAATGGCATGCGTTAGAACGAATTGATGACGATCTGGAACTGATTAAATCCATTCAGAATTACAGCAAAGAAAGAGAGGACATAACAGGAAGACAGGCAGCGTGGTATAGTAGAGTAGTCATTTAAGGTTTCAAGAAACGTATTCGGAATAAAATAGAATTTACACAAGCAGTCAGCTATAGCTTAGTTTATATACTAAACCCTCGCAATAAGAGGTCGAGTGCATGTTACTGTAGTAAAAGTGTAGATTAAAAAAATTGCCGTTACACCTTAATGCCTGTGGAGGCTGAAGATAAGAGTAATGTAAAGCGCAGGTGCCTCCTACTCTCTCCCCGTAGGTCTCCAGACGTGGATTAAAAAGCCACGTGTACACCAGGACGATTACGTGTCACAAGATTTCCCGAAATTAAATAAGTACATATTACATTTGAGTATCGTAAAAAAAAAGAAACTTTATAAATATTCTAAAATTAATCAAGTTTTTTTTTAATTTTTTAGACTGTCTTTTTAATTATTTTTGTCCAGCGAACCGATCCGGAACGGATAATTAGAAGACGGCTGAAGAAACCTACGCATGCGCAGAGACGAATACCTTTTAAGTTAAGGCTGATTCACTGGCATCCACTTGCAACCGCTTACGACGAGGGAATAAACTGGTACCCTTAGAGATTAACACCCCAGAGAAGATCCAGCACTCAAATGTTTTGAGTGTAGGCTTCAGAAAACAAAGATGAAAGAAAGAAAAACTTTTTTTTCTTTATGCGCCGGAGGAAAACAGACGAAACCGTCGGGGTTAACGCTGTTAGTCAGATATGGTGCCGCAAGGCACAAAAACTTAGAAATTGTCCTAGAAATTAACATCCCAAGAAAGATGCAGCTTATCCGTGCGTGTTTGGCATATGTAAGTAGCGACATCATCGGACGGGCGGCTTGCTTCTGTGTCCTACCCGGGTATAAAAATATATATATTTTTTTGCTTGCGTTTTGTTTTAGAAATTGACACTTGCAATTTGAGTATAATCAGTGCATCACCTAAAAACATCTTTGCAAAAGTTTTATGGCACTCTGTCGACTGACTTATCTATACGATTTTTTTTACGCTTGAATACCGCTCGAGAACACCCTGTGCATACCTAATGACTGCGGAAGAAAATAGTTTAAATATCCTCTCCTCTATTCCTCGATTGGAAAGGGCCGAGAGAATGTTCCATCCAAGGGACCGGGGTTCAAATGCAAATGCATCCGCTGACCTGTCTGCGTCCGCCAAACAGCAGAACGCCAGCTTTTTCTTCTTTTTTTTTCTCTCTGTGTGTGTGTATATGTGTGCGCGCGTGTGTGTGTGTGTGTGTGAAGGGGGGGGGGGACCATGGTCTCGGAAATGCGTGTTATTCCAGGTAACTCCGCTAGCTCAAATCCCGAGCGGTCGTACTTTTCCCCGTCCTCGCTAAAAACCAGATTCCGACCGCTCTTTATTCTTTATTCTTTATTCAAAAGATTACCCCGCATTGCCCGGAGGCGTTATTGCAGGGGGTTACAGTTTTGAAAAAAATACATCTTCATTTGTAGAGCACACCTGGTCCTCAGACAGCCTATTCCACTTTGCAATGGTTTTAACAAAAAAAGAATTTGCATACATGTTCGTCCTGGCGTGGTACTCTCGGATTTTGAAAGCATGTTCAGTCCGCCTAGAAACATAATGTGGATGTTTTAAATATACTTCTCTGTTAATGCCAGTTTTATTATTATATATGAGAAATAAAAACTTCAGTCTCAACTTTTCTCGTCGAGAAGAAAGCAGTTCCCAATTCAATTCGCTTTTCATTTTAGTGCAGCTCTCCCTCCGCCCATAACGACCCAGTACAAACCTAGCAGCTCTATTTTGAATTCTTTCCAATTTATCAATCAAGGTTATTTGCGGAGGGTCCCAGACGGCGCAGGCATATTCTAAAATCGGCCTAACACATGTTAAGTACGCAGTTTTCTTTAATTCAGGTTGTGAACATTTCAAATTCCGTTGAATAAAATTGAGCGCCCTGCCAGCTTTTAGGATGACATCATCAACTTGAGCATTCCAAGAACAGTCGGATGACAGTGTGACACCAAGGTACTTGTAGGTATTTTCGCTATTTATTAGGGCGTTATCTATCTGATAAGTACTTTTAATTTTTTTCTTTCTCTTGGTAAAACTCAGGTGTACACACTTCTTTGGATTTAAATTCATCTGCCACTTGGAACACCAAGTATTAATAGAATCCAAGTCTCGTTGCAACGTAGCAGCATCTTGTTTGTCCTTAATTTTCCTATACACAACGCAGTCGTCAGCAAACAACCGTATACAGGAGGAAATTCCCACAGAAATATCGTTTACATAAATTAAAAACAAAAGTGGTCCCAGGACCGAGCCTTGTGGGACTCCTGACGTTACGTTAACATACTCCGAACTTTTTCCGTTCAAGACAACACATTGGCGACGTTGAAATAAATAATTTTCGATCCATCGGAACACACTTGAGTCTAAGTTTAACGACTCTAGTTTACTAAGAAGGAGCGGATGCGACACAGTGTCGAACGCCTTACGGAAGTCAAGAAAAACACAATCCGTTTGCCCTCCATCGTCAACATTGGACGCCAGTTCATGGTAAAATTCTACAAGCTGTGTCGTGCAAGATAGGCCTTTACGAAACCCGTGTTGTTGATTAATTAATATGCTGTTGTTCGTTATATGTTTCATTATTCCTGTATATAAAACATGTTCAATAATTTTGCATGAGATGGCTGTTAGTGATATTGGTCTGTAGTTTGAAACCTCTTTTTTTGAACCACCTTTATGAATAGGGACAACATGGGCGATTTTCCAATCGTCTGGTAGGATACCAGTGGAGAGTGACTTTTCGTAGATTACATGAAGATACAACGAAATAGGTCCGGCACAACGCTTTAGTATACGTGGAGAAATACGATCAGGGCCATTTGCCTTAGTTTCGTCAATGTTTCTTAAAAGCAACTCGATGCCCCTCACGCTTAGTTCAATTGGCTCCATTAACGGGATGGCACTTGCTTGTGCTGGAGGACAGCTGCTATCTTTAGGTAGAAAGATCGATTGAAAGTAATCATTCAAGCACGTAGCCTTTTCAGTATCGTCTAAGAGGATATGATGGTTGTGCACAATTTCGTTTATTCCTAAGACATCTGATCCACAGCCTTTTATATACTGCCAAAAAAGTTTAGGGCTAGTTTTCATCCTGTCGTTAAGTCTTTTAAAATATCCTTCTTTCGCAATTTTTATAGATAATGTATACTCCTGCGCTACTTCAGATAATCTCTTCAAGTGATTGTTACTTCTAGTTTTCTTATACTTGAGAAATGCTCTCCTTCTTTTTTAATTATCCTTAGAATACGTGAAGTCACCCAGGGTTTTTTCTTTTTTTGAGTCTGGTAGAATCTATGCTTGGAACATAACGGTTCATAAGTTCAAGCAGCTTGTTCTTAAATACACACCATAATTTGTGGACGTCGTAATCCTCAGCTAAGCATTCAAAGACCGGCAAGTGGTCAAGCAGCTGCTGAGATATACCAGTATAGTCGCCTTTTTCGAAGAAAAAAACTTTCCTTGATGCGCATGTCGTCGGTCGGATGATTCCTGATTTGACGCTTGCAATGACGGCTTTATGATCACTTATTCCTGGTATAATGGTGACGGAATCTATAAGGTTGGGTGAACTACAAAACAAAAGGTCTAATATGTTATTATTCCGAGTTGGATCCTTTACATATTGTAACAGTCCATAAGTATCTACGATGTTCTTCATTTCTAGGTTAATGCGACTACTAACTTTGCATGAACAAGTGCCATCATTCCATTTCAATTCTGGCAGGTTAAAGTCACCTGCAAGTAAAATAGGGTGCCGAGAGGCCTCCGAAACGATTTCAAACAACGACTGTAACGTCTTTAAATCTGAATTCGGTGGCCGATAAAACGTTCCGACAGCGTACGACGAATTGTCAGATAAAGTAACTGAGCACCAAATTGACTCGACATCGTCATGATCAATATCTAGCCTAGATGATTTTAGAGAGGAATGAACTAGCAAAAAAACGCCTCCCCCGAGGCTGGGCCTATCCTTCCGATAAACAATAAATTCGTTTGGAAACACCTCACTATCGGCGATAGTCGGGTTCAGCCACGATTCTGTGCCAAATACGATATCAGCTTTTACAGACTCGAGCAGGGCAGTGAACTCATCAACTTTGTTTATTACACTTCTGCAGTTTATTACGACAGCAACCAGATCGCGGCAAGCATTTTTCTTATTCTTACTGTGGCGTCATTGTTTCAAGAGTGGAACGACCTCTTCTTTTTCTGTGTCCCATGTGAAAGTCTTTCCGTTAATAACAAGCTTATCATAAGTTAGCTTTACCTTGTTATTACTATCTGCTTTTTTAACCTTCGCGTATTCCCACAGTCGCTTTCGAATATCTCGGGTCTCAGGGGAATAATCATTATCAACGCTGTAGGACGACCCCTTGAATTTCTTAGCGTTTGACAAGACGTCCTGTTTTTCCTTATAAGATGCGAAATTTACAATGATTGGCCTTTTAAACTTTTCATTGTATCGCCCAACACGGTGTGCTCTTTGAACCGTCTTTAGTTCGATCCCCAAACTGGCCTTGCAAATACTTTTAACCAAGCTTTCCGACTGGTTCCACGTTTCCGAATGGTTGTCGTCATCTATTCCGTAAAAGACAAGATTTTGTCTGCGACTTCTGTTTTCGAGGTCAACATTTTTGATTCTCAGATGAGCTACTTGTTGTGCAAGGTCTCTTATTGCGTTTGCTTGTTCAGACACTAGTTTATTAACCGCTTCGACCTGCCCCTCGGTCACACAGAGCCTTTTGTTTACTTCCGTCAACATAGCTTCCTGTTTGGCTAACCTAGTGTCGATAGTATCTAGCTTGCTCATGATTATTGCCTGGCCACTTTGAAGACCCCTAAGCAGGTCCATTTCTTCTGCAGTAAAAGGTCCAGGATTGAGTTCAACATCACCGGAAAGTAACAGAAGAAGAATCAAGTACAACACCCGATTCGCAAAAAGGCGAAAATTTCTACGAGACGATCGCGCGAAACACACTCGGTTTGCGACAGTGGGAAATAGCTCCTGTCATGGGAGGAGCCGGCAACGCATACAACAGTTTATGCACTTGAATAGGGTAGTATGAACTAACCTGCATAACCAACAGTGTCGTTAGGTGCATGTCTGCAAGCGTGCCGGCTCCAAATCCCACGAGGCCGAAGTGCTGCGCGCTTAAGTAGGGTCGGTAGATGTCACGTGGCCGTCGATGCTCGAAGCAGACTGGTGGACCGTTGTCGGCGAGGGCTTTATCAAGACGATGCTTGAAGTCGCTGATGACTGGCAGTCCGCTCTTGTTGTTGTTTGTCGGTACGTGCCATCCGAATACGGTTGTCGAAAATGGTTCTGGCGATAGCGGGAACACTGCCCGCTCGCCAGCCACGCCGAGCAAGAACGCCGATCCGATAGGGTTAAGAACCTGCATAACCAACAGTGTCGTTAGGTGCATGTCTGCAAGCGTGCCGGCTCCAAATCCCACGAGGCCGAAGTGCTGCGCGCTTAAGTAGGGTCGGTAGATGTCACGTGGCCGTCGATGCTCGAAGCAGACTGGTGGACCGTTGTCGGCGAGGGCTTTATCAAGACGATGCTTGAAGTCGCTGATGACTGGCAGTCCGCTCTTGTTGTTGTTTGTCGGTACGTGCCATCCGAATACGGTTGTCGAAAATGGTTCTGGCGATAGCGGGAACACTGCCCGCTCGCCAGCCACGCCGAGCAAGAACGCCGATCCGATAGGGTTAAGAACCTGCATAACCAACAGTGTCGTTAGGTGCATGTCTGCAAGCGCCGGCTCCTGAGCTACAACGGTGGGAATAGGATCTTCTTGAAAGGTCGGATTCACGGATGCTCCATTCACCTTCCTAATTATTCCGAAAGGGCTTCGTGATTAAAAAGAAAGACCGCACGGTAACTCTCTCGCCGCAAAAACTATTAAAAGCATTCCTATTTTTTTCTGATCTACTTTTAATAGTATCCATTCCACCTATCGTAGCTTTCTTGGCTCTCGCTTTTTTAACCGATATCATTGCTATTTCAGCGTCCCTTTCTCATTCATTCTCGAGCGCAGTGAAACGGGATCCAATTGAGGTTTTCGTTACCGAGTCTGGCGACTCTGTCTAAAAGAGATTCCCAACCGGAGCTGGTCCCCGCTCTCGTGTCGTTGGCGAGCGCTGCAGTGTGCCTAGATTTCCGAGTTCACCCAACGGCTCGATTGAGGTCACGTGGTTTACGGGTCAGTTGGTAGAAACGAGCTGCGAGGGGGAGACGAAGGCGTTGGTCATCTGCAAACACTTCCGCACAACACTTCCCTACACGACAAAGCCGTGGAATGGGATGTTTTCTTCGTCAAACGCGGGGCACCGATTGGAAACAAGCGTTCGGCCGAGATTCGTGTCCAATCAGCGAGGAGCACGAGTCCCAGCCGAACGACGACGCACCACTGGGGTCCAATCCGTGCCCCGCGTTTCGTCTCCCTTCGGCGAGACGTAGAGAAGAATTCTTTCTACGGTCTCGTTATCCAGGGGAGGTGACGAGAAGCAGCCTTGTCAAACGTCATCTCGGTCAGAAGGAAAGAGATTGGACAATATAATAATAATAATAATAATAATAATAATAATAATAATAATAATAATAATAATAATAATAATAATAATAATAATAATAATAATAATAATAATAATAATAATAATAATAATAATAATAATAATAATAATAATAATAATAGTGGTTTATTTTTCGGTTCGCAACCAGTTATGATTCGGGTCTGCCAAAGCCAGAATTGGCTTGTGTGGCTAAACCTCTTCCACCCGTAGTAGAGTTATTAAATCAATTAATTTCAACAATGCGAAAAGTGCATCAATACATAAAACACACACACACAGTTTTTAAGAAAAATAACATTGAAGCATTGGTCAAGTTCGTGTCCAGAGTTGTTGGTATGTGGATAGTCACATTACATGAAAAACATACACACACACATCAAAATACAAAAAATAAAAGAAAATGGAAAATGAAGCATCAGTCATGTGAAGTTGCCATAGTACTTGAGGTGTAATAAAACATCACAATATTTGGCCTAAGAAAAAAAATCTTTAAAGCACAGTTTAAGACGCCCAGAAGATGAATCTGGTTCTTGCAGGCACACTTGATTTAAGATAGATCTCGTAGGGCTTGTTTCAATTTTTTTTCGAGTCCAACTCCAACACTTTTTCAGGAAGACTGTTGAAAATGTCCGGTACATAAAATATTCTTTGTCTTCTGCCATACCTCGTTGACATTCTCGGTACCTCAAAACGAATGGTATGTCTGAGTGCCCGAGGTGCATTGTGGGGAACTTTAAAACTGTCATCCCAAAAATGTCGTAAAACGACCGTCTCAGTAAACAGAGCTTGACATAATGGAAGATTTATATTATCAATTTTTTCTTGCTCTGTTTCGGCATCAGTGCCGTATATAATACTTCTAAACATTCCAGTCAAAATATTGTCAATTTTCTTTTGCCAGAACGTAGAACAGCCACCAAAAATGGTTATTCCATAGCGAAGAACACTGTATGCCAAAGCATTAATGACCATCTTTTTAACATATTGTGGAACGAGAGATCTCATATTATACAGTAGACAGGAAACACGTCTGAGCTTTTACATACAGTTCCCATGTGCGTATTCCATGAAAGGTCACTATCGAATTCAATACCTAGATATTTCACATGGTCCACATAACCCACTGGAGTGCAGTCACACGAGGGGCAGATTGATGAATGTAGGAATAGTGGCGTATTTGGGATAACAACTTTTAACGGATTCCGGAAACACACCAGACGTGTCTTTGTGTTGTTAATTTTTAAGTCATTTTGCTGAAACCACTCAATCAAATGTGTGGTTTCACGTTGGAGAAGAAAAATTGATTTTTCGTATTCTATATGGCGTGACAAGAGTACAGTGTCGTCAGCATACTGATATAGTTTGCAGCTAACTATTGAATTTGACATATCATTGACAAACACATTAAAAAGTAACGGAGACAAGATGGATCCTTGTGGAACTCCGGATTTTAAGGCGAGCTTTGAACTTCGTTTGTGACCTATGTGAACTTGTTGAGATCGTCCAGTTAAATAATCTTTCAGTAGCTCCAGAAATGGACCTCGGAAACCAATATGATAAAGCTTTTGAATAATAATAATAATAATAATAATAATAATAATAATAATAATAATAATAATAATAATAATAACAGTAATAATAATAATAATAATAATAATAATAATAATAATAATAATAAATTTATTCCAGCATTTGATTTTTTTTTCATTATACTAGACTCGGGTCTGTCGAAGCCAGGGTTGGCTTGTGTGACACGACCCAGCAGGGATGTTAGCCAATGTGAGTGGTAGACAGGCATTCTTGGTATTGCTAATAGCAGTCAGTATAGAAGTTCAAAATAGTTCACAAATGGCAGTCAGTATAGATGTTTGAAATAATTCACAAATGGCAAAAATATGAAACACAGAGATGACTTCTATAACTACACAATACCATCCTTCATGACAAAGTACTATTTAAACACACAGATGAGTCAATGTACACTCAAAAGTTAAAAAAATAAAAAAATGTTTGCAAAAAAAAAAAAAACCGGCTATGTGTATACCGGCATATATCACACAAAGATGCACCGAGGCATAAATATATACCCAAATTTAGATCTACAGATACGTACACGGATATACAAATATACAGTACTTATAGCATAGACACCGATAAAAACACAAACAAATGCCTATGTGGATTCAGCACCAACTGAAGAAAGGTCCAAAAAGTTCGAAATGTTATTCGCAAAAAACAAATGCATATATGGGTTCTAACACATTTCTTTCAGGTGCTTTTTAAAGATCGTAGTGAATCTGGTTGATCAAAACGTCTGGCAATTTGTTGAAAATGTCAGGGCGCGTAAAAATGAACGTATACTCTTTCCGTAGTTGGTGTATATTCGAGGAATTATAAAGCTGCTCACTATTTCTTATAGAGAGTGCTGAATAAAGTGAGGTGTATTTCAACGGGCTATTCCCAATAATGCTTTAATAATAATAATAATACATACATACATACATACATACATACATACATTTTATTGACTCAGTGGGACTATTAAAGAGGGATATGTTTGCGGGCACATCAAAGCCAGCAAGGGCTTGTGGGATGACACCCTAAAAAAATGAAAAAAGTCCGCTTAAGTGATAAGGTAAAGACATTACCTTCAAAATGAGAAGTCAAAGACAATAAAACTCTCCCCACCCCCCTTCCCCGCCCCAACCCCCTTCCCCGCCCCTCCCCCCTCTCCCTTTCCCGATTCTAGCACAGAGTACTAATTACGAGAAAAAAATTACAGCATACGAAAGCAATATAGAAATGAACGTAGCAATGTAAATAAAATTAACACTTACAAACGCGAGTCCAAAATAAATTGTGACACAAAGCACTGAAACCGAAAAACAAAATAGAAAAAGAAGGGGCAACATTTAGAATCTGCGGTAGCTATAGCAACTAGCACCTCAGGATCGTCATAAACACACATGGAGCAGGCACTAAAAACTATCAAGGTTAAGACACTTGAGTTCTTTTTTAGAGTCTTCAGTGATGTGACATCAAGAATATAGTCCGGGAGGGCGTTGAAGACACGTGGCACATAAGATTCGCGCGAGCATTTACCATACCGGGTGCAACAACGTGGCACTGCAAAACGAGGAGAGCTGCGTAATGTGCGGGACGAATGTAGCGGTGTCTTGTAATCACTGCTCCAAAAATTGCGAAGGAGGACGGTCTCAATAAAAAGTGAATGAAAATTCGGCAGTTGAAGGCTTTCAAAAATGTCGACAGTGGCAGAAAGGGGCATATTGTAGATGATGTTTTTCAGTATGCCTCTTAATAAAGTGTTAACTTTTGCCTGCCAGCGGCCTGAACATATACCAAACACTGTGATGCCGTACCGAAGCACACTGTAGGCAAGCGCGTGGACTAACAGAAACCGAACATTGACGGGCATAAACACTCGTGTGTTATAGAGCATACAAGATATAGTTCGTAGTTTACCGCATAGGTAGGACATATGAGTGTTCCAGGACATGTCGAAATCGAAATGAACACCTAAATATTTCACGTTGTTAACAGATTTGATCGGGTCACAGTTACATGGATGACAGCTTGAGGAGTGGAGAATAAACCTGAGAGAAGCGTGGTGTCTTTTAAGTGGATTACGGAAGCAAACAAGCTTTGTTTTGGAGCTGTTGATGTCAAGAAGGTTATCCGCAAACCAGTCCATGAGATGGGTAGCATTCGTCTGGAGAATGTTGACTGCACAAGAAAAATTAATATGACGCGAAGTAAGGAGGGTGTCGTCGGCGTATTGATAGATATTGCAGCCATTGATAGCGTGAGGCATATCATTGACAAAGATATTAAAGAGTAGAGGTGAAAGAACAGATCCTTGAGGTACCCCCGCTTTTAAAGAAAGGAGAGAGCTTCTAAATTTTCCAATTAAGACAAATTGAGAACGATTAGTTAGAAAATTTTCTAGTAAAGAATAAAACGGACCCCGGAAACCTAAGCGGTGTAATTTTTTTAGAAGTAATTGATGACTGACAGTGTCGAAGGCCTTAGATACATCTAGGAAGAGCGCACAAGCGAACATATTATTATCGAACGTTGAGTAAAGGTAATCTGAAAAATCGTCAAGAGCCGGTTGGGTGCCTCTCCCAGCCACGAAACCATATTGGGTGGGTGAAAAAATGTCATGTTTATCTATAAAGCTGTTCATCGACTGAAGTAGGTGTTTTTCAAGCATTTGCCCTAAGATTGGTAAAATCGAAATAGGACGATAATTTTCAATTTTTGTTCGCGCACCCCTTTGAAGAGTGGTCGCACAATGGCAACCTTAAGACCATCAGGTATTTTACCACTCGTAATGAAGTCATTCAACATAACTAGGAGAACATTCTTAATCTTAGCGAAATTCCTTTGAAGATCATTTGTGCGAATACCATCAGCACCAGGCGACTTGTTACATTTGAAGCTAAACAGAAGAGAGTAAAGCTCGGCATCAGTTAGCGGAGGAAGAAAAGCTGACACTAGGGATGTATCAGCCAGAGTACATCGTTTGTCAACAGCGGCTCGAGTCACACCAGAATATTTACCAAAGAAGGCATTAAATTCATCTGCTAATGACGAGGTAAGTGAACCAAAATTATTCTCAAGAGTTCTGTCAATAGATTGCTTTGCACCAGTACCTCGAAACTGATTAATCAGTGACCATGTTTTGGCCGAGTTAAGCTTGTATTCTTCAAACTTTGATTTAAAATATCGTCGTTTTGCTGAACGGATGACAGCGTTCACGCAATTTCTGACCTGCCGAAATTCAATTTGCAAATTTGCATTATTAGGAGACCTCCGACATCGGCTCCACAAAACGTCTTTTTCTTTAATTTTCTTAAGGATATCGTAAGTCAACCATTCGTGATGGGGTCTGCGCTTTTTCAAGGTAACAGTTCGTTTGGAAGCTTCAGTGAACGAGTTAAAAACCCGAACAAATTCCGTGTAAAGATCAACGCCACTAGCGGAGCCCAAAAGCCATCCCAGTCATAAGAGGCAACAGCTTTGTCGAAAGAGACAATGTCAATAATCTGGGCCTGTCTGATAATGTTAGACTCAGGTTAGACTTGAAGAAGAAGAAGACGAGGTTGGGGGTCAAAACGTATGTCTCGATCACTCTGCAAAATGTTATCTTGAATTCCCCTCCCTAGGCCCCTAATCTACTCTCACTGCTTTGCTGCGAGACCCTCGACATCCCTAGCCTCAACGGCACAAGGTGAGGCTCCCACCTGGAAGTTTCGGGCCCAGAAATCAACAAGATTCTCGACACGGCCTCGACCGCCGCCATTTTCCATCCTGCGAGCACTACGCCATTAACAGGCATCTGACTGCGAACATCGGCACGTCGTCCTCGTGAACCGCTTTGCCGACACGACCATCACCGCCTTCTTGATGTTACGACTAAGGCTGGCATCCATTATTTGATCGGTTCCGGTAAGCGTGTGATTTCTTACTGCAGCCCGAACTTCGTCTTCCTTGCCTTTCAAACTGATATCTCGCTGCCTCGTCATGTCTCAATCTCCTGCATGCGGTGTGTGTGGCACGTGCGTCCCCACCGACGGTAGATTCATGACGTGTGCTGACTGCCACAAGTCCCTCCATTTAGGACAATGTGCCGGCATTGCCGATGCTACCTTTACAACAATGGGAGCAACAAAACGCGAGAAATGGCGCTGCAAGCAATGTCGTGGCAGGGATGGCCGCACGAGCGCAGGGGAAGTGGAGGCTGCCTCCCAGGACGATCACATCGCTTTCTCCGCGCAGCTGGCATCAGTCAACCAAAAGCTTGATGTGCTCCTGAGCTTAAAGGGAAGCGTCGATACCCTTCTAACACTACCTGCCAAGGTCGACGCTCTATTGGCGCTAAAGCCCACTGTGGAGTGGCTGCAGACTACCGTAAAGAAGTTGAGGAGTCTGTTACTTTTATCAACGCGCAGTATGACTCTATGGTAGTGGAAGCTGCAGCTCAGAAACAACTAACACAGGACCTCAGAGCGGAGGTCGGGACACTCCAGGCCACAGTAACCGAGCAAGCAACCACCATACGCCAGCTTCAAGCAGAAATGAACGACGCAGATCAGCAGCGTCGTCTAACAAATTTGGAAATTCAAGGCTTGCCATCAACCCCAAAGAAAATCTCGGTGAGGTTCTATGTGACCTGGCCATGAGGGAGTCATAATAATAATAATAATAATAATAATAAATAATCAATCAATCAATCAATCAATCAATATTTATTTGGTGCCCAGGAACGACCTGACGGTCTTGGTGCTGGCACTACCCCAACTACAAAATAAAACACAAAATATTACACAAGATACGTAACACAAGAAGCGAAACATTTAAATACACACAGGAAAGGGAAGACTTCAATGCATAGCACAAATTGGCAACGCACAGGAGCTCGCGCACGACCATGCGGTCGTGGTACTGGCACACCGAAACTTACACAACAAAAAAAGTAAAAAAAAAAAAAATTTAGAAATTTAGTAATAATAATACTAATAATAATAATATTAATAATAATAATATTTATTCATGAGAGATAATAACATGAATAATATTAAATAATAATAATATTATGATCAAGAATCAAGAATCAAGAATAGTTTGTATTAGGTTTCCATGAACGACCATGCGGTCGTGGTACTGGCACACCGAAACTTAGACACTACAAAAAAGTAGGAAAAAAAAACATAAAAAATTCTAAACATTCAGTAATAATAATAATAATAATAATAATAATAATAATAATAATAATAATAATAATAATAATAATAATAATAATAATAATAATAATAATAATAATACATTTATTTCCGAGGACTATACTCATGACAAAGCAGTCAGGTTCGTCAAAGCCGACATGGGCTTGTGTGACTGAACCGTTTTAGGTAAAATTAATAACATAGTTAATCAAGAAAAAAAAGTTAAGACATTAGAAGACCATGGTAATTGTTCACTTCAGTAGTACTGATCAATATAAATTATTAGAAGAAACAAAAACGTTAATGTTAAGCATACAGAGACAGAAAAAAAGAAAAAAAAAGAGTTAAACTTGGTTTGTCCGTCTGGTCACAGGACATTAAAAGAAAATCGCCACAAAAAGTTGAGGCACAGGACTTCGAGATGAGGAGTCTAGCAGAGTGAGCAAAAAGGGCACACTCACACGGCACGTCTGTTCACAGCACATTCACAGATCTGACACCAAATTATGAGGGGCAGAACAGGGAAGAATAATAATATATAATAATAATAATAATAATAATAATAATAATATTTTATTTTCCCATCAGAATGCAATGTTATATGTATGGGCACATCAAAGCCAGCTAAAGGCTTGTGTGATGACACCCTAAAAAAATAAAAAAACGATAAGATCGGCAAAAATGCAAAAATAGAAGAAAAAACAAAAAAAAAACGACGAAGCAAAGGAAAACATTGTCAGGACAGAAAGGTATACATAAACGTTATCAGAACTATTAGAGCAATGGAAATGAAAGTATAATCAGCGACAAGCCAAGAGCCGAGCGCGATCTGGAGAGGAGGAAGCAGACGAAAGTCTGGAGTAGTGAGGAGGCTTCTCTCCACTCCAAGCATCCGCCCCTCACCAGCCCGCACGTCACCACCGAAATGTCGCTAATCATAGCAAAAAAAAAAAGTAAATAAAGAAATAAACATATTTAGCAGAACTATACTGAAATGAAAACACGACGCTGGAAAGACATATTAAGGAAAAAAAAGTAGAAGGAAAAAAGTCGTAATTGTCATCAGACAGTGACAAAAAAAAAGAAAAAAAAAGAGTGAATAAGCAAATTAATACACATATAAAAAAAACGAGAAAACAAAATGAAACACAGTTACAAAATGACACTACATGGCATGAAAGGAGCAAAAAAATTAAAAAAAAAGAAAAAAAGAAAACAACAGAAGACATGGAAATGTCATCAGAATCATTGGGGAAGAAGGGGCCAGAGAAAAAAATAATAGCCCTGCAAATTCACTATGCACACACTGGTACTAGGCTTGCACTAAGTAATATTCAAGTCAACACATTTCAGTTCTTTCTTCAATGCCTTCAGTGAGGTGATGTCCAGGATTGAGTCCGGCAGAGCGTTGAATAAGGTCGGAACATAATAATCGCGCGTGCATTTACCATAACGGGTCCAACAACGTGGCACGTTGAAACGAGAGGTGCATCGCAATGAGCGAGTCGGAAGTGACGGTGTTTTGAAATCCTTATTCCAAAAGTTGCGTAATATAACCGTTTGAATATAAAGTGAACGGAGGTTTGGCAATTGGAGAGCTTTGAAAATATCCCGAGTTGTTGACAAAGGTGTATTATATGCAACGCTGGTAAGTATTCCTCTCAGTAGGGTATCAACTTTGGTTTGCAAGCGACCAGAACAATTTCCAAAAACGGTTACGCCGTACCGAATGACACTGTAAGCAAGTGCGTGAGCCATCAGCAGCCTTACACCAACTGGTATAAAGACTCTAGTGTTATAAAGCATGCAGGATACAACACGTAGTTTACTACATAAGTATAACATATGTGTGTTCCACGACATATCAAAATCAAAATAAACACCCAAGTATTTAACATGATTAACTGACTCAATTGGTATACATGTATACATGGATCACATTTAGATCGGTGAAGAAGGAACTTTACATTAGCAGGGTGGCTTTTGAGAGGATTACGAAAATAAACTAGCTTTGTTTTAGACCTATTAATGTCCATCATGTTCTCAGCAAACCAGTCCATTATATGGGTGGCATTTTCCTCGAGTGTGTTGAAAGAGTCATGGAAATTAATATGACGCGACACAAGAAGGGTATCGTCGGCGTATTGGTAGAGCGTGCATCCACTGACGACACTAGCCATGTCATTGACAAAAATGTTGAAAAGTAGAGGCGATAACACTGAACCTTGAGGCACCCCCGCCTTAAGAGGAAGAAGAGAACTCTTAAACCCACCAATTGAAACGAATTGAGAACGTTGAGAAAGGAAGTTTTCTAGTAAAGAATAAAAAGGGCCACGAAAACCCAGGCGATGTAATTTCCTTAAGAGCAATTGGTGGCTAACAGTGTCAAAAGCCTTCGACAAGTCAAGAAAAAGTGCGCATTGTTAGAGGCGGGGTTTAAGCCGCACGTCCGGGAGCTTCCTGGCTCGTGACGACGACCATTCCCCGAAGTGAAGAACCCAGGGGTCCAGTGGAGGTGGGAGAATTGGTAACGTAACGAACGGTTTAATTACATGGTTGCGATACAGTCGTCAAATCCGAGAGAACTCCGGAGCAGCCTCGCGCTCCGCCTTATATAGGGTCCGTTTTCTCCCTCACTCCCCGCCAGGGCAGCAAGTGCGCAGCAGCAACCCGCCGTCAAGTGCGTCGTAGCAAAGTCCGCCGCGTCGTAGCCAGAAGTGCGTCGTAGCCATGGTCCTCCGCAATTAGGTCATGCCTCTCTCCCTTTCCTGAGCGCGCCAAGCCCCACGCACGCACACACGTCCCGTTGACGTCACGGACTCGTTGAGACCTGTCTCCGCAGTTAGGCCCGGCCTCTCTCCCCTTCCGGAGCGCACCAAGCCGCACGCACGCACACACGTCCCGTTGACGTCACGGGCGCGTTGAGACCTGTCTCCGCAGGCGCAGACACGTAGGCGCCGGTTCCGTACTCGTCGGGACTCGTTTCGCGTAGGCCCCGTCCAGCAGGCGACGTTCCCGGACTGGTCATGACTCGTTTCCGCAGCGTTGAAACTCGGAAGAAGGTCGCCGAAGGTTCCATTCTTAACAGCCCCTCCGGGGCCAGGGAAACCTCGAAAGGCCGGTGGTACAATCGCTGGCCTGAAGAGGTGGGCTTGGAGTAGGCCTTGAGAAGACGCTGCAAGCACCCAACAAACTCCCAAACCTCTTACAACGGAGGCATTAGCGGAAACGTCCCACACAACACCACGCCACACAGCAGCCAAACGCTCGGAATTCGCCAGAGACCCGCCAGACTGGACTACGGATTACAAAAATTTGCAAAAAAAACTACAAATTTAAAACCTTAGGACAATTGCGGGTATCGAGACCCGCTGTCGCCAAAACACAACTCATTTTTCCAAAGAGGTCACTATGAACAAAATACAAAAGACAAAAACTCTTCGCAATTTGTGAGGTCCTTTTGGGGTTTTAACGAAGTGCCCCCACTTAGATCCTCATTCCCGTGGATGACGAAGACCTCTGAGATCATCCCTACTGTTTTTCGTGATGCCAGAAAAATCTGCTCAACCCATCGGCATTGCCGTTAAATTTGCCTTTCCTTTTTCTTGCCCTGAAGTCGTAGTGATCGATTTTCACGTGATTTCTAGACGTGAAAATGCGGTCCTTATAGCGCCGATAAAACAATCCGCCTTTTTCATGCCCCGTTACATTGGTCCTAGCAATCTCCTGAGCTGTACCGCGAAACCCTGACACACTAGGGTCGCTCTTCTGCTCGACTGTCAAAGACACTCCGTCTGCTCGTAGCAGAGGACCAAAGTTACGTGACGCCGGAGCTACGAGAGATCTTTCACTGATCCCGTCTTCCTCCGCCTTTTTCGCCGGCTCGTTGGGACGGCGTACACTTTCTAGTGCTACGAGGTCAGGCTGTTCTACAACCTGGTCCCTCTCATCCCGTTTCTCTGCCTCGAACTCTGGTAGTGCCTGCTCCCCGACAGCTGCCTCTGGCTCTGGATCACTCGTCAACAAAGGGGCGAGCTGACGCGATTTGGACCTCGTACATGACTGAACTAGTCCTTCTCCCAGTTGTTGACCCCTCTCGCGCAGCAGGAAATCTGACCGGTTAGAAAACAAATAAGGATACTCCAACGGGACTGTTTGCGAGACAGCCGCCTCTGTCACTAGCTCTCCGAACGGGCCAGTTATCCTTACTGTCGCCATAGGCAGACAGACACTGTGCTTTTCGAGCAGCTGCTTGATCCAAACTACCTTTCCAGTAAAATCGGATGTCGTTACATACGACGGATGAACAACGTCCATTGTCGCTGCACTGTCACGAAGCACCCTGCACGGCTTTCCGTTTACCTGGAGCTCGTGAAGATAGGGACGAAGGAGCTCCAGGTCCTCGTCACTACCGGTCACGGTCGAGAACACAACCCGCGGTTTCTTACATCTGGCCGCTGTGTGTCCCGGCTCCTGACAGTTGTAGCACAGGAACGGCTTCCTAGCCTCGAACTGCCCTGTTTGGCTTTTCCGCGCCTCGTCTCCGTTCGAGTGTTCTGCGCTCTTTTCTGGGACCTTTTGTCCTGCTTCGGGCTTCTCGGGCCCGTTTTCTCGCGAGCCGTTTCCCTGTCGGAAGGTCTTGCGCTGATCGCTCCGGCCGGGTTCGCTTTCCTCTCCGCTCAGCTTTCTACGCGTTGCGTACTCCTCGGCTAGCTCAGCGGCCCTTTCGACAGTGTCGACTCCTACCCTGTCCTGCACCCAGAGCTTGACTGACTGCGGAATGCTACGAAAGAACTGTTCGAGGCACACACACTCGACTACCTTGTCTCGGCTTTCGTACACTTCCTCGCTCTTCAACCATTCTATCAAATTGGTTTTAAGCCCGTAAGCGAATTCCGAGTAGCCCTCGCTGCTCTTTTTGGATGCGTTTCTAAACCTTTGACGGAACGCCTCGGCAGAAAGGCGGTACCGTTTCAAAAGGCTGGACTTCACCTTGTCGTAGTCGTCCGCGTCTCCAGCACTAAGGCGCGCGACAACCTCTGCAGCCTCACAGGGCAACAAAGTCAAAAGCCGTTGCGGCCACGTTTCTGGGGCGAAGCTCAACTTCTCACATGTCCTCTCAAAGTTCACTAAGAACAGGCCCACGTCTTCCCCAACTTTAAACGGCTGCATGAGCTTCTTCATTTGATACGACTCGGTCTCACTTGCTCGCACCGGAGTCCCAACTCTACTGTTCTGTGAGTTTAATCGCTGTTGTTCCATCTCTAACTCTAACCTTTTTAGCGCTGCTCGTTCCTCTCTCGCTGCAGTCTGCTCCCGTTCCTCTCTCGCCGCAGCCTGCGCTCGTTCCTCTCTCGCCGCAGCCTGCTCCCGTTCCTCTCTCGCTGCAGCCTGCTCTCGTTCTTGTTCTCGTTCCTCTCTCGCTGCAGCCTGCTCCCGCTCTCGTTCCTCTCTCGCTGCAGTCTGCGCTCGTTCCTCTCTCGCTGCAGCCTGCTCCTGCTCTCGTTCCTCTCTCGCTGCAGCCTGCTCCCGTTCCTCTCTCGCTGCAGCCTGCTCTCGTTCTCGTTCTCGTTCCTCTCTCGCTGCAGCCTCCTTTTTAGCGTTCTGAAGTAGTTCCCACGCAATTTTAATTTCCCCTGCTTCCGCGCTCTCTGAAATCGCTTTACTGATCTCAGATTTCTTCATCTTTTGCTCCACCTCCACACCCAATTCTTCACACAAACAGAATAAATCTGTTCTCAGTAACCTCATTAGATCCATGATCGCTGCTCTTTAGCTTTGGCTTTGTTCTAAAACTTGTCGCAAGGTTGTACACAAACCTAGCGCACGAGTCAAAACCTAAGGATTCCCAGCAGTTCAAAATTAATCACCCATAATCTGAAGCCTGGCGAATCTCAAAGCAAAGTCCAAACGCTCACCCGCAGATGTAGCACGATGTCGCATGGTCCGATCCCAACCGCTGCCAACCAGTTGTTAGAGGCGGGGTTTGAGCCGCACGTCCGGGAGCTTCCTGGCTCGTGACGACGACCATTCCCCGAAGTGAAGAACCCAGGGGTCCAGTGGAGGTGGGAGAATTGGTAACGTAACGAACGGTTTAATTACATGGTTGCGATACAGTCGTCAAATCCGAGAGAACTCCGGAGCAGCCTCGCGCTCCGCCTTATATAGGGTCCGTTTTCTCCCTCACTCCCCGCCAGGGCAGCAAGTGCGCAGCAGCAACCCGCCGTCAAGTGCGTCGTAGCAAAGTCCGCCGCGTCGTAGCCAGAAGTGCGTCGTAGCCATGGTCCTCCGCAATTAGGTCATGCCTCTCTCCCTTTCCTGAGCGCGCCAAGCCCCACGCACGCACACACGTCCCGTTGACGTCACGGACTCGTTGAGACCTGTCTCCGCAGTTAGGCCCGGCCTCTCTCCCCTTCCGGAGCGCACCAAGCCGCACGCACGCACACACGTCCCGTTGACGTCACGGGCGCGTTGAGACCTGTCTCCGCAGGCGCAGACACGTAGGCGCCGGTTCCGTACTCGTCGGGACTCGTTTCGCGTAGGCCCCGTCCAGCAGGCGACGTTCCCGGACTGGTCATGACTCGTTTCCGCAGCGTTGAAACTCGGAAGAAGGTCGCCGAAGGTTCCATTCTTAACAGCATGCGAACATGTTATTTTCAAATGTGGAATATAAGTTATCAGAAAAATCGTCAAGGGCTGGCTGCGTGCCTTTTCCAGCAATGAAACCGTACTGAGTGGGTGAAAAGATTTCATTCGTATCCAAAAAGCTATACATCGACTGAAAGAGGTGTTTCTCAAGAATTTGGCCTAAAATTGGTAATAAAGAAATAGGGCGATAATTTTCGATTTTCGATCGGGCGCCTCCTTTGAAGAGGGGCCTAACAATGGCAACTTTTAGACCATCAGGTATGTTGGCAAAAGTAATAAAGCCAGTAAGCATAATTAGAAGAACATCCTTAATTCGTGCGAAATTTCTCTGCAAATCATATGCGCGAATGCCATCGGCACCAGGTGACTTGCTAGCTTTAAAACTAAACAACATAGAATGGAGATCATTCTCATTTAAAGAGGGAAGGAAAGCTGACTTTAATGATGCATCATTCAATGTGCACGAGTTATCATTTGGGTCTCTACACACGCCAGAATATTTAACAAAGAAGTTGTTGAAATCGTCGGCTAGTGAGAATGTGAGTGAACCAAAATTTCTTTCAAGAACGTCATCAATGGAACGCTCAGCACCAGTCCCTCGAAATTGATTAATCAGCGACCACGTCCTAGCCGAGCTAAACCTTGATTCCTCAAATTTTGATATGAAATATCTTCGCTTTGTAGAGCGGATTACTGCGTTTACCTTTGTGAGGAATCGAGTGTAACATGTACATGAATTAAGAAAGACGAGACCGTTTGAAGTAGAAAACAGCGCTATATTAGAAAACAGTAAGCCAAGATGAAAACACACTAATTAAATTTACACACGAAAAACAACGAATGGTATGACTTAGGGGAAATAGTTACAGGAATGCACGTTCGACGGATTGTTCTCGCGATGTCGGCACACTGCGTCAATGCTGCTCGCTAAAGGCAGCCCGAAAGTTCACCGTAACAACTTATCGCCTTCTTGTTTCGGGGCGTTGGGTCTTGCGAGGCGTAGTGCGCTGGAGTGGCGACAGAGCACGTACCGCAAAGTCCAGGGTTCAGCCTGAAGCCGGTGGGTCGGAGGCGGCGTTGGCACGGCGTCGGCGTCTGGGGTGGCGTGTTGGAATAGACGAGGCCGCTGTGGTCTTGAGGTGTGCCCCGCAACACGTGCACCTGCCTTCAACTCGGGTGAAGGCCTTGCGGGAGCCGGAGGTCAGGCCAGGTGGAAGCCTTGAAGAACCCGGGTCTGGACGCCCGGCGGTTCCCTTCCACACGCTGGTCTGCCCGCTCGAACACACTCCATTTTCTGTTCTCCGCCTTCCTTCTCTTTTTCTTTCTTGATGCAGGGCGCGTGGCACGCGCCACGAAGATGACGCGCGCGCACACACAGTTCGTCGCGTGCACAACGCGGCACGAAGATGACCCGGCACGCGCACATACACACCGTCGAAATCCGCGCACGTTACACAAACCCCCTTTTACAAAGTTTTTTTTTTAAACAAAAACTCAGCGAACTGCGCGAGATTCACACCTCTAATACATGACAGGTAGCCAAACCAAATATGCACAAAATGCGGGCAAAAACACAAGCAAAACAGGTTAATTCATTCTTACTTCCCACGTCAAAAATCGTGGTAGCGACCATTCTGCCGCTGCAAGGTCGCTTCCCTCACAGATGGCTGACCGACTCCTCGGTCTGCGGCGGGGACTTTTCCTCGCAAATTTCTCTCTTCTCCAAGGAATGCTTGGAATTAGCCCTTCTCTTTGCGGACGAATCGCGCTCTTCTTTCTTTCCGTCTTTTTTAGGACCGCTTCCAACGCTTTCTGCCGAAGAGCGTTCGCTGCTCAACTCCTGGTCGCGTCCGGCGGACGCCCTCGAAGGTGACGCCGACATCGATCTAAGCCTCGGCTTGCGCCCAGAACCCGGTGCGTTCCTGGGCTCCTGCTCTAAGTCGAACCCCTCTGGATCACTCCTGGACCTTCCCCCGCGTCTGCGCAAGTACCTCCCGTAGAAGCGTCGATATGGCCTCCGCTGGACTCGGGTGTCTTCGTGTTCGTCCTTCTCTTCAAGCTGGAATTGGGGTCTCATGTCTTCGGTGGGTAGCGAGCTTCTGGTCATACCCCTGGAACGTCGGTAGTAGCGGCGTAGAAAGGGTCTCCTAGGCTGCAGCCATCGCTGCGGTGGCTGTTGCGGCTGCGGCGAGTCCGGCACGAGCACAACGTCATGAACGTCGTCCGAGTCCTGCACACCACGGCGCGGGTTGGGCATTGGTCGGCGTTGACCCTGTCTCGGGAACCAGCGACCTCTAGAGTATCTGCTGTCCGCGGCATAAGGAGTACCCGGCACGGGTGCGCCGATCGGGACTTGTCACATTGGCGGCCTCGCGGCCCTTCTCGCCTACGACGACGTCAAACTCGACGGTCTCACCCTCGTAAAGGCTGCGCATGAACTTCTGCGGGTTTCTCCGCGTGATCGCGGTCTGGTGGACGAAGATGTCTTCCCTCGTGTCGTTGCGGTTGATGAAGCCGTAGCCGTCCTTTACGTTGAACCACTGGACGGTGCCCAGCACCCGCTCGGCGAGCACGGGTTTCTTCGTTGTCACCTGGATGGAGCCAATGTCGACGATGGGCGCTTTTCGGCTTTGCCCAGTAAAGCTTGCTCCGGCCAGGATCGAAGTAATTGCGTTATGTTTCGGTTTTTCGTCATTCATGGTTCCGCTTGCAGGATGATCAGGAACCTGCAACAATCTCTTCCACTCCGAGTCAGGGGAAGAGACTTCGCGTGAGCCGGGAACATTTCCGATTATAACATCGTAAAGAGGATCCTCCAGGCACTTTACAATCGTGGTTCCGGCGAAATAAGGGGAGGCGATGTCAACTTCCGCTTCCGGAACCTTGATGCTGCGGCCATCCACCAACTTTAGTGTGGCGGTAGTCCCCGTAAATGCTACCTCAGGGACAAGTGAGCGACGTACCACTAAGGTGTTGCTCCCTGTGTCTCGTAATACCGAGACAGTCTGGCCGAACAGTGCCCCTTCCAAGACGGGCATGTCATAATGTGCCGTCGACCTTTCTTGAACCACGTTGGGATCCTTGTTCCCTTCATCTTGTTTCTCCAGTTCATGTTCAGAAGCCTGCCGCGACTTGTTCCTCATGTCTTGATGAGATATACAACAGGAAGACACATTCTGGCCGCCTTCTTTCCATCTGCACGATTTCAAGTCGTGCCCCTTGCGACGACAGTGCACGCAGAAGAGCTCCTGTGTTGTCGAGCGGCAGTCTGATGCTTTATGCCCCGTCTTATTACAAACGAAACATTTAATCTGAGGTTTGTTGAGGAAATTGCCATCCTTCGGTTTCGTGTCCCCCGACTCGTACGTTCCCCGGAACACAAGTAGGTTTCTCTCTCGCTGTGCTTCGAGAAAGCCGTCCGCCACTTCTGCCATCTCGCTGAGCGTCTTGCACTTCCTCTCTCGGAGAAACAGAGCTAGCCGGCTGTGGCAGTTGTTGAGGAACTGTTCTGCGACAACAATGTCTCGTACACTCTCGAAGTTTGTGGCCGTTTCGGACATTTCTATCCAGCGATCAAAAAAACTGGAGAGTCGCGCGGCGTACTGCTTTCCAGTTTCACCGTCTACGGGTTTGCTCTCGCGAAACTTTTCACGGTAGCCTTCCGCTGTGAAGCGAAAGCGTTGGAGTAGCGCGAGCTTGGCCTGATCATATTTCATTGAATCCTCCGGGGATAATCGTCCGAAAACTTTCAGTGCCTCCCCGCCTAGACACATACTCAAAGCAGTGGCCCATTTTTCCTTTGGCCAGCTGTGCGCCACGGCGATGTGTTCGAACCGTTTGAGGTACGCGTCCAGATCATCGCGTTTGTCGTCAAATGCTGGGATTAGCTTATGCGGGTTTATCATGAACGACGGTTCTGGATCCGGTACCGTTGTCACCCGCGGCGGCGGATGCTGTTGGGATTGCAGCCTCTGCCAAGCGAAGCTTTAGCCGGAGAGTTTCCTGCTCAAGAGAAGCCAGCGCTCGTTCGGCGTCTAGTCTTTCTTTTGTCGCTTCTCTTTCCGCTATCTTCGCGTCCCGTTCACGCGCTCGTTCCGCCTCTACCCATTTGCGTAAGTCATCTCCTGCGAGACCCAGCGCTTGGCCCAGCGATATGATTTCCCTCGTCTCCATTTCTACTGTTATTCACCACAAGATTCAAACGGTCTCGTCCTGTCGCGGACGCCAATTGTGAGGAATCGAGTGTAACATGTACATGAATTAAGAAAGACGAGACCGTTTGAAGTAGAAAACAGCGCTATATTAGAAAACAGTAAGCCAAGATGAAAACACACTAATTAAATTTACACACGAAAAACAACGAATGGTATGACTTAGGGGAAATAGTTACAGGAATGCACGTTCGACGGATTGTTCTCGCGATGTCGGCACACTGCGTCAATGCTGCTCGCTAAAGGCAGCCCGAAAGTTCACCGTAACAACTTATCGCCTTCTTGTTTCGGGGCGTTGGGTCTTGCGAGGCGTAGTGCGCTGGAGTGGCGACAGAGCACGTACCGCAAAGTCCAGGGTTCAGCCTGAAGCCGGTGAGTCGGAGGCGGCATTGGCACGGCGTCGGCGTCTGGGGTGGCGTGTTGGAATAGACGAGGCCGCTGTGGTCTTGAGGTGTGCTCCGCAACACGTGCACCTGCCTTCAACTCGGGTGAAGGCCTTGCGGGAGCCGGAGGTCAGGCCAGGTGGAAGCCTTGAAGAACCCGGGTCTGGACGCCCGGCGGTTCCCTTCCACACGCTGGTCTGCCCGCTCGAACACACTCCATTTTCTGTTCTCCGCCTTCCTTCTCTTTTTCTTCTCTTGATGCAGGGCGCGTGGCACGCGCCACGAAGATGACGCGCGCGCACACACAGTTCGTCGCGTGCACAACGCGGCACGAAGATGACCCGGCACGCGCACATACACACCGTCGAAATCCGCGCACGTTACAACCTTATTTCTAACTTGTCGAAACTCGTTACGCAAATCATTGTTATTAGGAAACCTCCGGCATCGTTTCCAAAGAAGGTCCTTTTCCTTGATTAGTTTAAGCATGTTAGAGCTGAGCCATCGATGGTTAGGTCTACGTCTGTTTAAAATTACAGTTCGTTTTGCTGATTCGGTAAAGTTTTGAAAAGCCTCCACAAACCTCGGATACACGTTGGTAGTGTTAACTGAACCTAGAAAGCCTTTCCAGTCATACGAGGCAACCAATTTGTCAAACAAAACAATATCAATAATCTGGGCTTGTCGTGAAGCTCCACATTCAGATTTGAGCGCTAAATCATCTGTTAGTCGACATGCCACGAAGTAGTGATCGGCTAGCTTTTCGAGAATTACAGCAGATTCCACTTGAGCATTCGGTGTTCGAATGGAAATGTGGTCAATGCATGAAGAGACTAATTTGGTCCCTAAGATCTCTTCTCGAGTTGGGGCCGAAATAACACATTGTAAACCAGCATTAGATAAAATATTTAAGTAGTCACATACAATCGGGTTCGTTGTGTTTAATATGTCGATATTAAAGTCGCCTACCAAACAAAGGTGTTGCACAGAGGAGAAATTACAAAGTGTTGATTCAAGCTCACCAAGAAACAATCGAGCACTTTCCGCAGGAGGCCTATAAATACAAAGAAGAGAAATTGAGAAATTCGAATTATCAAGTTTTAGGGAAAGGACCTCAGTGTGAGAAAATGTTAAATCGAGGCGAGAGACTTGCCATATTTGATGGACATAAGCCGCGATTCCCCCGCCACTGCGTTTCGATCGTGTGGAAAAAAAGGTATTGTAGTCTGTAAGAGTGTATTGACACAGCATGAACTCCGGAATATTGATTTCTGTAAAAATAAACGCATCGACATGAAACATTATGTTTCGAACGATTATTCGAAAATTATCCCAGTATTTACGAAGGCTTCGTATGTTCACGTGCAAACATATAAAAGTGTTCTCCTTTCTTTTGTCGAACGAAGTCTGAAAGTCCAAGAAGTTACTATACTGCGCAAATGTAGCTGCCAGGGTTTAAACCAATTTTTCAATATCCCCTACGGAAGCAATCCGTAGGACAGCCGTGCTGTCGCTTTTTTTGCATAGATTTGCCCGTTTTTCGTCCAAATGTACTTGTACTGTTTCTCCTTTCCTTTCATCCTCGCCTTCCAGAAAAGCTCACGGTTAGACCGAGAGAGGTTTTCGTTGAGAAATATTTTGGGCACCAGTCCGGCGTGGCTGAGTTCTCTCAGTCGCCCACGGCAACCCATCCATTGTTCCTTCAGGGAAACCGATGCAAAGCTGACCAAAATTAATGGAGCAGTGCCAGGTTTGTCTGCTTTCTTAGAGGGTAGACGCCGAGCGGAGAGAACATCAGATGGTTGAAATTGGGAGAGGCCGATCTTCGAGGCAAGATCACAGAGAACCACACTCAAGTTTTCTTTTGGAGTGGAGGGCAGGCCTTGAATTTCCATATTAGACAAACGCCGTTGTTGGTCGAGCTCATTGATTTCTGTCTGAAGCAGGCGGATGGAATTAGCCTGCTCCTTCACCGTGTTCCGAAGTGTCCCGACTTCGGCCTCCATGTTCTTGGTCAGTTGTTTTTGAGCTGCGAGGTCTGTCACCACGGAGTCATACTTGTCGTTAAGGAAGGTAACTGACTTCTCAACAGCGTCAACGGTAGTCCGCAGCCATTCCACTGTGGGTCTCAAGGCCAGAAGAGCGTCGACTTTTGCTGGCAGCGTAAGAAGAGTGTCAACACTTTCTTTTAAAGAAAGTAGCATATCCAGCTTTTGGTTGACAGAGGCAAGCTGCGCCGAGAAGGCAAGGGGGTCGTCTTGAGAGACAGCGTCCGCAGTCCCTGCGCCCGAGCGACTGTCACCACTGCGACATCTCTTACATCTCCACTTCTCTCGTTTTGAGGCACCCATCGTCGTGAAGGTAGCGTCGGCGATACCAGAACACTGTCCCAAATGAAGGACGCTATGACATTCCGCACACTTCATATGTCTTCCATCCGCCGGCACGGACACATCACACACACCACAGGCGGGAGGCGGGGACATTTTGTAGTGTTGAGTTCCCAAGCAGCAGCAAAGAGGACAACAACAAAAGTGCTGGAATAATAGAAGTACGGGCTTACCGGAAGCAGCCTGGTAGAGATGACACCACACTGCACATAAACACAGTAGGGCGCCTCCGGCGACGACTCAGAAGTGTTCGGTGGAAATGATGGGGATCTTTTAGGCTCAGTCGCTCAGAGGCAGACAGAAGCACACACTTGGCTGGGACTCAAACGGTGATTGACACAGGCGATCTAGTAGAGCAGGCACAACTAGGCTATCTCAGCCATGGGCGTCATAGATCCTGTGATTCCATTTATAGCGCAGATGGTTTGCACCGACTGAGCAGGAACCATTGTCAGCACACCGCGAAGAATGACGTGCTAGTTGAGCTGGCGCACAGCGAGTGAAGCGAGAGCCTGGAACGGTGAAATCGCCGAGGCCTGACCTGGAGCCGGAGCCAAAGAAGACCTTGCTGACCTGGTCTGGGGTGGGGATCGTTCTTGCGAAGTTCTCTGGTCCTTAACCTGAGCCTCCGGTCGGCTACCGACGGTAGACGGGCGCTAAATTATTTGATTTTCGCTAAAAATGGGGAGAGCATTCGGAGAGACCGACTGCTCTCGAGACCTCTTCTTCTTCTTCTTCTTCTTCTTCTATAATAATAATAATAATAATAATAATAATAATAATAATAATAATAATAATAATAATATTAATAATAATAATAATAATAATAATAATAATAATATTAAGAATAATAAAAATATTAATAATCTTCATATTCCATTTTCGATGGCGGAGACGACGAAAAAAAAACGCACAAAAGCTGTTGGGCAAGTTCTCGGCCCCAATGGCATTCTACAGCGACAAATACACAAAATACAAACCTGAAAAAAAAAACGTTACCAGACCAAAGAAAAATGATATATCAAATCACGTAATTCATTTATCGTCATTTTATCTAACATAACATCATTCGAGTAAAAATTATTAAGGAGTTTGTGTAATCTACATGATAACATTTTTTTTTTAACCAAGATTTAGGCGACAACTGGCTACATTCCAGTATTCGGAGTTACGAAGTTTATATTCGAAGAAAGCCGGAAACGATGTTGCTGTGTTTAGCAATATTTATTTTATTTTGTTTTTTGTCATTTGTTACTTACTTTGAAGCACAAATATGTAGTAAATAAATCATTTCGGTTATATTTAATACACCTTAGCTTTCTTTTGGAACGACCAACAGCGTTGGGAACGACGTTCGTTGGCTGCGAGCTCATCTAGCGATGGATGGGACTTATTATGTCACGAGTTTGAGTTGAGTAATTTGAGTAATTCGATGCTCTGGGCGTGCTTCACTTGGAGCCTTCGAGTGCGGGAATCCAAACAGGGTGTGCTCTGTGTGCTCGGGGTGCCAGTGCTCAAGGCGGACAACGCGAGAATGAAGGTGTTCTGGCTACGCTGGGACGTTGGACGGGAACCATACGGCTGTGAAACCGTGAGGTAAAAGTGGTCGTGCAAAGTGTTGCTTTAACTGTTATAATTATGCCAAATAACAAATACTTATCATACCTGCCATCAGAAGGGTCATCTTGCTTATTGCAGGGAAGAGAAATGGGTACATGCAACATAGCATTGAAACTTGACAGCCCTCTGTTTGAACATGAACGGGTATTTTGATATCACCGTTTTGTCTTCGCCTAATTAAACGTTTCAGAAATTCACTCGTATCGCTTCCATTCATATTTCTCCAGTGCACTGTATCTTCTATATTTACAAGGAGGACTGTGTAAAGTAAATAAATGTCTTTTTTGTTTCTTTGTTTGTTTGCTTTGCAAGAAAGGATGTTTAGTCGTTACGTATTGACCTGTTAGTAACCAATTCAAATGTGTCCAAAGAAACCGAGATGCCAACTGGAGGATTTGCCGCCAGAAAGGTAGTCTTGCACTTCTGAGAGATGTTTACGCAAGCAGAAACTTTAGTCTAAGTACAATAAAGATCGTAATCTCACAAGTCTCAGGCCAGGACCCACACATCACGGGAGCATAACAAGAACGAACAGAACACGTGTGGGTGTCAAAGAAAGCAAATACCCTTAAAACCTAGCATCTGCAAAATTTAGATAAATTCAAAGTAAAAATTCACACCTCCTTTAACTTCAAAAAAAAAGCAAAAGTTTCACCAACAACATTATCAACACTTCCAGATTTTTTTTTTTATTGATGTGACGTTTGAAAACGCGCTAGCGGGGTGTTGCTCCGCATAGATGGATGGATGGATGAATGCTAATGGCTGTGCCCTTTATAACGAACGGTAGTTTACATCACTTAGCCTGGAAACCAAAACTAGGATTCTTCCCCTCGCCCTTCTAAGCCTCTTTCCCTTCTCTCTGCATTTTTGTAACTATCAACAAGGCAGTGTGGAAAATTGCTAGGAGGACCTTTGGGAGATTGGTCAGAAAAAGACGCGAAAACATTATCCACCGTCTCCCCACAGTGAAGGAGTCGCCAATTTTCGTCTGGTCAAATCTCCGGTCAAACCTTCCCACCCGCTTTCGTCTTTGCCGCGTGAGACCGCGCGTCGTATGCGCACTTGCGGACAATCTACACAATAGGCGACTGCCATTACGTTGCAAACGCTCTCAAATTATTCTCAATGGTTTGAATTGCTCTCCTTTCTCTTTCTTTCTTTCTCTCTCTCTCTCTCTCTCTCTCTCTCTCTCTTGAATCTAGGCTCTCTAATGCGACGGTGCTATAGCTGCGCCCCTGGTGGCCTCCGGACGAAGTTGTTCCGGGGGAACGAGGGAAGGCGGCGTCGAGTCTAAGGTGGAAGCTTGCGAGGGAATTGGGGTCGCGTCGTCGCTCCGTTGGGGTCATTAGTCCATCTCTTGGGATATACGAACAAACTGTTGGAAAGTGCTCTCGCGGTGTATCGGCGTCTCAGCTGATCACCGGCGAGGGGAAAGAAAAATAACGCTTAAAATGTTGGGCGAGCGCCGCGCTAAGAAGATTTACTTCCGCGGAGTGTTCGGTTGTGTCTGCCGTTTGGTCATACAATTTTTTTTAATTCAAACGATTGTATTTTTTGGCACAACTCTGCAGAAGTAATTAGGAGCAGTCTGACCTACTTTAGGAACCAATTAATAACGTTATGTACTAATAGGCATTGTTTAATGTATTTGCGTTGATGGTGCAAATAAAAAACACGCGCAATGTTTTTTTTAATATATAATTCATGTAAGTCACATTAGTATGATAAACAGCAAAGTTCCTGCAGCGACATTGCACAGTCAGCTTTATGGTGACATAATTAATATTTTGCAATGCAGCATATCACGAGCATATTAAACCAAATCCATGACGCGTGAAACAAAATTACAAATTTAAGTGACCTGCTTCTCCACGACTGCTTATTTTTTTCCCCGCACGTGGTTCCCACGTGAGGAAGTGTTTTTTTATTTATCTTTGCTTATCAGAACCAATATAAGTTTTAGCGAAATCAATGCAGAAGATATGTTTTTTATACTGTCCTCGTATGCAAATATATCACACTTAGCTCCTTACAAGATACGCTTTGAATTTTGAAGGTCTCATAGACAAGATAGAGAAGATGGAGCATATACCAATTATATATATCACTTAACACTTTCTATTGGGTGGCAGATTACGCCACCTAACTAATATTTAATCTTACGTCAAGTGGCGTAGTCGCCATCTCACGGATGTAGAGCGAGCTACTCGAAGGGCTAGTTCAATAGTCCTTTCGTACGAAATTATCTTCTATTTTCTGCCGTTCCAGTACGTTGGCTTTGGTGGTTAATACAAAAAAATATGCAAGTTAATACTGTTTTGATATTCCTACCGTGTCGTCACGAACACACTAAGCTTGAATCCATTTCCTAACAGCAGAAACATACGCAGGTTAAAGGGGCAGACTCTACAAATGCTCTCGGATCTTTGGGACATCGCTTTTAAAACGAAAAACAAAAGAAGAAAAGCTTGAAAACCATAAATTTTGCTTCACTATCGAACAGAAAGCGTGTATTCTTTTGCGTATATGGTATAATTATGACAAGTGTTACCTTACTTTGCTTGAAAAGCCGAACCGACCAGAACAGATACGAGCTGGGATTCATCCCACGCTTTTCACTTACACAAATTGGAGACGAAAGGCGACGATTTTGTAAGAGCTCCGGTTTTTGGTTGAGTGACAGCGCTCCTCCTACTCGCGATACCGACGGAGTTCATTTAATCGCAGTTCCTCTGTTTTACATTTTCGACGCCAAGCCGCGGAAGCTTCCACTCCACATCTCAACAGGCGCGATCTCCCGTTTCCGAAAGTCACGTCTCTGCCACTGGGTGGCGTCGCCTCCTCTCTATAGATTTGCGTCGAGAGCCTACATTGAAGAGAGGGAGCAGCACAAATGATGAAGAACGCCTGCGATTCAATAACAGACACCACCGGGGCAAATTAGTTTCAAGTTGGCATGAATGGCGTTGTTGCAATACACGCGAACTTAAAAGGGGAAATAAGGCGGAGAGGTGTAGCGGCTTGCGAACGACGGACGTTTTTTTCTCCTCCTCGCAGCTTGTATTGCAAACGCGGCCCAATCGAGCATTTGGAATCACTTTGAATTCTAGGCACACTGGAGTTGCGAATAGCCGCTTGAACGTTGGAGAATACGGTCTGCCGAGGTGTGACCGTGCTGTAATCGTTGTCTTCGATACTTTCGCTCGGCCTCGCACATTCCATTCTCAGGCGTCCGAATCGCTGCACGCTGTATATTTTCTGTGTATACCTGTCATAGGAAGCAAAAAATATGATGGACGTGGAACCCTTCCTTGGTACACATATCAGTGCGGATGGAAGGTCGTGAACTTGCTATGTGCGTGTTATAGCGCGATGCGCCGTGTGGGTTTTGATATGCTTAAATTTGAATTGTCGAGAAGTTTTGAAAAAAGTGTATTATATTATGTAAAAAAATTAATGTAAAGCGTGTTCAGAACGTTGCACTCTTTATATATGACGTCCTCTGATTTTCATTCTCCCGTATTAAAATGGAATAATAAAAATAAAACAAATAACACAGGAAAAAGAAAAGAACACCGACAAAAAGATTTAAAGAGAAAAAGGCTCCAACTGAGTCAGTAATTAAATAAAGCGATAGTTTCGAATATTTATTCAGTCTTGCAGTGCTTTCCCAATTTGATACAATTTTTGTTTCCTCCCTTTTTTGTCTCTTTTAAAACCCTTTATTTCTCAGGTATTCACGGCGATCACGCTAAAGTGACTTTACCCGTCATTGGAAATCAAAATCTCCGATTAGCAATACTTACTTATGTTGTAACAAAAAGCAATCAAGAAGACGAACATTATATATTGATGCCCGTACTGCGATTTTTTAGTCACGAGCCTCAGTGTAGAAGGCCTTTCGCTATCCCTCAGCTGTGTTAAATCTGCGCAAGCACATTAAGTGAGTCAAGACCTTTTAGAATTGAAGCTCCGGTGAAAAGACTTGTCCCTAACTACAAACTGAATAAATAAATACTCCATTTATCATCGTCTCGGGAGCATCACCGCGTTCACCTGCGCACTCCAATAAAGCCCCCAACCTCAAATTTTCTAAGTTCACTTTGTCATTCACGGCGGCACGCCTACTGCTCTTTGTACCCTTAGATTGATTGAAACCGCCCCTCGCTCCCGCCCCCTAACTCCAGGCGAGCCGCGGTCTCTCGTCTCCTGAAAAGGCAGGACGCTTCAATTCGGCGAGGAGCGGGGCCACCTACACTTTCCTCGCGGAATTTATATTTTTAACACCAGACAATCGCTGACCCTAAGGTCGATGGCGCTCTCGTCGGCCGCCACGGCCGGCCTTGTGTCTGTTCCCTTCTCGATGATTGACGCCGTTCAACGATCTAAAAGGTCGCCGTCACTAACTCCTACCCTTCCATGGATGCATGAAAAGAATTCAACTATACTCGCAGACAGTGCGGCGGGGGCTACCTTCTCTCGTTGGACCAGTCGCACGTGTATTTTTCGTCACATGATGACGCTCTCTGCAGGAATGTATAAGTGGGAGAGTGATCATGTGACGATAGAGAGACGGTTCTTGGAAAAACCCGACTACCACGAGTCGTCTCTTATTTGACAAGAAGAGTGGGCCTTTGACTTTCTTCTGTTTTCTTTTCGGAGCTGCAATCGATTATAAAAGGTTGTTCTATCCTGTCATAGAATGCGTGGGTATAGGACTTATATTGTAGCGCTCGCTCCCTGGATACATTAAGATTGATGTAACGTAAGAGTACGAAAGTGTTAGAGACCAAACAAATACTAAAAAAAAATGGCGGAAGTAGATTCGAAATGTTTCGGACTTTCTGTTGTCTGAGGTTCGGGCGAAGGCATTCCGGAGATGTGTGGGGGGCCCGGGTAACGAATGGTCGTAAATTGCACGTTGCAAGTCGTACGTGCCCCTGTAAATTCGAAATGTCTCGGACGGGTGTTGCGAATTTTTATTGGTGATTTTTGCTGAGTGTGCGTGTGTTTGTCTGTTTTGTTATTTTTCCAGGATTCGATTCTCGTCTCGCTGCACCGCTACCGGAAATAACACTCTTTTGTCGGACTCTTCATCCAACTCTTTGTTGTTTAATTTATTTTATACATCATTGTGCCACATATTTGTAACTTCGTTTTATGCCCGTTTTTTTTTTTAGTCTGACATTTTGTACGCGTCAGTTTGTGTTTGAACATCGTTGTGTATGTGATCTTTCAAAATGGATTTTTATTGTTGTAAGTACATTTATTATTCGAGTTATCTCTGACCTTTACTATTTCAAGCGAACATCCAGCTTTAAAATAATATGCATCAAAGCTGCTCGAAAGTGTAGACCTTTCTTACATTTTTTGGTGAATGAGTTCGAAAATTCCTTGCATCAGTGAGAAATCACGCTTCACTAAGCATATTACATCACTCATGACTACAGCAAGCATAGCACGTACGTGAGTTTGTCATGAATTAAATATATTTCTTCGCGTTTCGGGTAAACATAAGAGCTTTCGCGATAACCTACCCCGTATCCACGTAGGAATACAAAAGGTTTGATTAGCAAGAGGTAAGTCAGTTTAGAAAAATTACCCCTCTAACAAAAAGCCCCTGCGTCTACTTTCCCGCACAACACTCGAAGAGACAATCACCGTAACTTACGGAGGCAGCTCAGCGAATGACAATGCCTAAAAATATGTTTAGACCAAAAAACGCACTCGGAGTTGTGACATTAGGCAATGAAAAACGTCACGCATGCATTGGTTAATGTCACAACTCAGACTGCGTTTTTTGGTCTAAACATATGTTTCGGCATCGTCATTCGCTGAGCTGCCTCCGTAGGGTTGCGGTGATTGGCTCTTTGAATGTTGTGCGAGAAACTAGACGCACGCTTTTTCTTTAGATCGCACTCTAAGAAATGCCTGCGCGTCTACTTACCCGCAAAACACTCAAAGAGCCAATCTCTGCGATCTACGAAATCAGCTCAGCGAATGATGAGGCGGAACATCCGTTTAGATCTAAAAATGAAGTCTGCGCTGTGGCATTACGCAATGCAAAGCGTCATGCTTGCATTGCGTAATGCCACAGCGCAGACTTAATTTTGAGGTGTAAACGAATGTTCCGCCTCATCATTCGCTGAGCTGATTTCGTAGATCACGAGATTGGCTCTTTGAGTGTTTTGCGGGTAAGTAGACACGCAGACATTTCTTAGAGTCGAGTGTACATAGGGCTTCAGAAAAGAAAATAATTGCGCAAGGATTCTTTTATGCATAGTTCGGTTTGGACAGAATATAACGTAAAACTATTATTTAGGTTTGTATAAAAATTTCTCATTATCGGTTTTCATATTCCGTACCGGGTCCTCAGAACTAAACTTCGTTTTAAAAAAATGAACCAAGAAGCATATAGCGCTACTCAACTGTAGACAAGATTAAAAAAAAAAATACGCGAGACATTTTGATACATTTTTTTGTTGTTTTGGTAAACATATCTTAATAGAGCAAAAATAGCATTTGCCGATGCGTACAATGTTATAAAGTCTGCTATCTACGTGGATGATACAAAATCTACAAGTGCCTACTGTTCCACTTCCGCAAAATACCGAATAAACGCAAACCTCATAATTGTTTCGCTTTTATTTCTACACCGTGGATGGGCGTTCAATCAAGACTTTACTGTGTTGATTCCCTTGATACATACAATCTTTGTCATCGGTCAGTAATAGTATTATGCAAGAAAGGTTTATCAAAGTTCATAGTCCGCTCACTCAAAATCGTTGGATGTAGAGATCCTAGTCTTCTTTTTATATGATCAAGCGTGGAAATGTTTTGAAATGACCGAAAACCTATTGAAGCCTCACTTCGCCCCGGTGTTTATTTCTGTTTTTCCTAAACAAGGCAAAAGTTTCTGCCCGAAGGATCTGAAGAAATCGAAGCCATCTCATTCCGCAGCTTAATGTCAGACAGTGCAGCCATCCGTGGTGTTTCTCTGTTCATTGCCGCTTTACACCCCTTTCGGGGCGTCAGCGTTTAGGGGCTGATCACCTGGCCACATTTTTGCCATCTTCTACAATGCTTCTCTTTCAATGCTACGAACAGTTAAGAGCTCTCAAATATAGCAGTAAACATACTCAGATCGAAACATTAAGGGGGGAGGGAGAAAGAGGGAGAGAGTGTTTCAAACGTTTTCGCAATATTCGCGGTTACCATAGGCTTCTTACCAGTACGTACGTCGAAACACTGTCGTAGTTTCTTATTGGGTGCCGTCTCTTGCTTACCAGTCTCAATAAAATCGAAACAAAATATGCAGAAATGCGCATTCAAAGTTGATTTGAACGACAAAATTCCTTTCAATGAAATAAAATGCGCAAATAAATATCAGGTACCGATTCTCGAACAGCCACACTTTTCTCCCTACTGCCCGGATGTGGATGGTTTGAATAAAGCTCTTTCTCTCTCTCTCTTTCTTTCTCTCTTTACACCGAGACCTTCTTTTTTCTTCTCGCACGTCCTTTAATACATGTACGATCCTTCTGTTTTTTTTTCTTTGTATAAACTGTGGTTTCTGTACTGTTCCTTTATCACATCTGTGTTTTATTTCTTTTCTTTTCGTTGATGTCTCTAATCTCTGGCTTCCGCACTGTTACTCCGGCTTTGACGAGCTTATGCGCGCTCAATCTCCCCCGTTTCTATTCGTAGTCGCTTTGCCTAAGACTCGGCTCGGTCCCGGTATCGCCGGCTTCCGTTTTCGGGCGCGCCTTTATGAATTCGAAAGTAGGCGGCGATCGCAGCACCGTCCGTCGGTTTCCAGTGGCTGCCTGAGCCGTCTCCAGCGCCGTGCCGTCTCGACTCGCCATTTGAATTTCAGAGCAGAACACACCCGTACACACACACACACACGCACACACACACACACACACACACACACACACACACACACACACACACACACACACACACACACACACACACACACACACACGCACGCACGCACGCACGCACACACGCACACGCACACACACACACACACACACACACACACACACACACACACACACACACACACACACACACACACACACACGCTATCACCGCGCAGAGATACCCCGGGACACTCCTGAAACAAAAGACCTCCCGAAACAATAAACATACAAAAATATATAAAGAAGTCCGAAGACGAGAAATGGGACTCGTAGTAGGGAGAGCTTGGTTTCTTTCTGTCCCAAATGGATCTTAAGAATACCTCCCCCTTCTCCCTAAAAAAAAAATATATAAAAGAAACAGCTTGTCGTCCGCGGCAGTAGAGGGAAGGTGGCGGATGGGGCAAAGAAGAACGTAACACGGTCCAGATTTTATTTTCGATTTTCCTCTCGTCCTCAAATGATACCCGGCTCCAATGTGAGACGTACACGCTAGCGCGAGTGCTCGTAGCTGCTCGCCTGGTCGCGTGCAAGCCACCGTAGCAGTGCGTCTGTCCCCATGTGTGTGCGTGTGTAGGTTGGCGCGCATGCGCCTCGGGGTGTGAATGTGATCGTGCCGGTGTGTATGTGCAGGAGTCTGTGAAAGCGCAGCCTTCCCTACACGAGGACGTGTAGGCATCTATGTGGAGCGAGTAAGGGGGGGGGGGGGGGTTGGAAGGTGCACATATCTGCATCCTTAGGCGCCCCAGTGTCTTCCCGCATTCTTTCTTCGCTCCGAGAATACCTCCTTCATCCGGGCGTCTAGCCTTCCTCTCCGCTTCATCTCGCGGTGCGCGAACTAGACATCCGGTATTCAAGATGACGTTTCCGGGCACAATTTCCGAGGCGTTGTAGAAAAAGCCATTTTTGTGTGTCGTTTTTTTTTTTTTGTAGGCCAATTCGTATATGTGTTTTGGCACACCCACAAAGCTTGCCTCCTTATACGTACTTGCGTGCGTGTCTTTGTGCGCGCGACACTTGGAGCGTGTGCAGATGTGTCTGTGCGTGTGCATATGCTTATACATTTGCGTGCCAGTGGAAATTTTGGTCGCTTCTACCACTGCATTTCTGATTTTTATTTAGTTTTTTGTTTTGTTCTACGCATGCTTTGTTCGCGTTGGTTTTCTTCGTGTGCATGTGTGCTCGAACAGTCGTTGAGATTGTAGATGTAAATGGGAACCAGACTCGATGCGACGGCTGCATCTTGGGATTTAGGTCCAACATACGTCGCCGTCCGAGACGCAGCACTCTCTCGGGAGATTCCTTGTCCTCGATGTCTAGTGTTTTTTTTTCCTGTTTTTTTTTTTGCGCGTGATGCAGTTATTTTTGTCTTGACGTGGACAAAACGACATTAGTTACACGGGAACCATTTTTTTTGTATGCGATTATTTTTTATGTTTTCCTGTCCGTTTAAGTTTGCTTGTTTTATATGTGTATTTTGATTTGAGTATGGATTGTGAAATTTTGTTTTTTCGGGTTCTTTTTTTACTATAAGTGAAATAACATAAGCAATTCATTCGCCCCTTTGCCTTCAAATATATGTTATTTGAACACAGTTATAAAACCAAAAAATAAATACGATAGCAGCGCTGGAAAGTGAACAAGTCAATTTGGCCCCACAGTGGCAGTCTCAAATTAAAGACTTGAGCGTGTTGGTGATCTACATTGACTTTAAACGAAAGAAACACAAAAGAGGACGAAACAGACGACACAGCTTTCGCTGTGTCATCTGTTTCGTTCTCTTGTGTGTTTTTTCGTTTTATCTCAAATATGTTTACATAACGGCTTTTCATCTTTTTTTCTCGCTTAAAATACATAAAAACCCGTCGCTTGGTCAAGGTTACTATAACATTTGTCTTGACATAGCTTTGGACTGCAGCCAAAGCTATGAACCGGTGCCGCCAAGTGAAATCATGAGCAAGTACCGCTGAATTTCTCTTCTCCGTATTTTGTCGCTTCTAATTTGTTGTATAGAGCCATGTAGCGGGAGTTCGCTTAATAGTATCCCGATAACAACGATACACTCCTTACAGGATATTCATGAAGGCTATTAAAGTTGGGGCTACTAAACGACAATTTAATTAGTTTCTTTATGTAAGTTTAACAAAAAAACACATCTTAAGCATATTTATTCAACATGTTTTTAAAATCAATTCTGAACTATATATCTGGGTGGCGTAACAGGATGAAACTTGCACACTCTGAAAGCACTGCTGGGGCTCTCTTCTGGGAAAGCTTCAGCCTCCGTCGATGCGTACTTTCCTAATTGTGCGGAAAAACACCGTGACAGTTTTCTTTAGACGTTGTACTAGAATTCTACTGTACCGACTTCGGGACCGTAGTTGTAATGCACTGAAAAAAAGATATATAAACTAGTAATAGTTCCATTCTTCAACAGGGCATTTCCAATAATCAAATGTGTTCGATTTGTCAGTTAATTTGTTTCTCGGCACAAAAACATCATTTTTTTTAATTGAATGAATTTTCATCATCGTAACAAATTCTTTACAAAACTTAACGACGGGCTCTCTTGCTTGATAAAGTGCTTTGGGAGAAGAGACTTGTGAAGAAACGATCGTGAGTTGTTTCTTTCTCCAACTCCTCCCTCCAAAACGCGAATGAAATAATTAAATTTCAGTTTTAATTTAAATCTTTTTTTCAAGTACATGGTCGCTCGCTGTTACTGCTAAATGTGTGTGTGCATTTTGTTTTTTTCCTGGGCGTTTTCGTTTTTTTTTTTTGTGTGTGTGCGCTTTTTATTTTTGAATAAACGCTCGCTTTCTAATTAAAACTTGGATGCAATTTTAACTCGATTTTGGCAATTATTAACTTTAGAGCCTTTTATTCTGAAAAATTAGCGACGACTTTCTCGTGTTAAGGGAAAGCACATCCCCTTGGAAATGCTAGGCGCTTTAGAAATGCACAGCCCCTTAGGAATGCATTCATGAGGCTTTGGCGAAGCCCTTACGGCTCAAGCGTCAACAGGATTAGAACTCAGCTTTTAATTCCTATTGCTGGCAAAAAACCCTGAGGTCAAGATTAATGCACGAAGTACATAGATAAAATATGATATTCTGCCCTCATCTTAAAGGGCAACTCCGGTTCATACTTTCTATTTTAGGATTATGACTGTTTTTAGTGCAGTCAGCGTCCTTGAATTACAAGGTGTAATTTTTTTCTCGTTATTGTGGGTAGTTTTAAATATATCGATGCCTCAAAGTTTTTGGGGGGCACGGCCAACAAAACCGAAACTAGCCGCTCGAGCCCCGGAAACACTGGAAATCAGCCGCTATGTGAACGTGACGTCAGGTTCGTTCTCGTTCAACAAGTACGCAGGCCGAGCGGCACCTACCTCTGTTGCGCTAGCTGTCTATAGATGAGGTAACCTGATTTTGTTTTAATTCTGTATACGTGGTAGTTATCCAGCATATGTAGCAAGAGTTAGTGCGTATACTCAAAAGCTAGCGACTGGAAAACCCGTGAACTCGTACGGTGCCGTACTCGGCGGCCGCCACCGTGCGTGATCTATGCCGTACTCGTCGCTTGTATACCCAAAAGCTAGAGACTGGAAAACGAGTGAACTCGTTCGGTGCCGTACTCGGCGGCTGTCGCCATGTGTGCAGTCTTCCGTACTCGTCGCTAGGCCTAAATTGTCATCGGGGCTATGTGGATGGAGCGGCGTTGCTCTACTCCGCGCTGCCAGTGACGTACAGTACTAGGGGCCCTCTCGCTTTCGCGCTGCGGGTCAGTCCAAGAAACGAAGCTTTGAGGCTCTCCTGTGCGGGCCGCGGCGCCCGAACACATGTGTGCTGGGCTGTACATGTCTGTTTTTTTCGTTCTTTTTTTCTCGGGCGCGTAAAAGCCGAAGTCCAAAGTCCACTCGTCGAAGAGCGTTCACCCACACCTTCTAGAATTTCCGGTCCGTTGGAAACTTGTGAAAAAGCACCTCCGTGTTGCGCAGCGGGTTGTTTGAGCAGCCCACAGTGCTACAAGTTCCACTCGGCATCTTTCGAGGAACAGCTTGGCAGTCTTGGGCGCACCCAGGTGCTCGCTAAAACGAGTCTTGGAGTCCTCACAAGCAAATAAACAAAAGGCTATACCGAAGCTACTCGGGCGACAGATATAAGCAACGGCTAAACACGCCAATCGCAAGCCGAAGTAGAGGTGGTAGCGGCTCAAAGAAGCGCACTCCGCGCAACGCCCGGACCAGAGGAAAAAAAGAGAACGATACTGACGTCACGGCCCAATGTTGCTTTAGCGATCGGCAACCCCCTGGCCGCCCGCTAAGGAGCAGCGGCTCGCGGCGGGTCGCATTTTTATTATCGGAATTAGTTGAGAATGCGGCGTCCCCTGGACGTAATATTTTGGCTGGGGTCGTATTTTGTGTCACTACAGCGATACCAGTAATTTATATTCATTTTGAATTTTGGGCGGAGTTGCCCTTCAAGTCTGAAAGCGTATTTTTTGTATGCGCTGTTCTTTCTTGTCTCGGTATTCCAGAGGCAAATAATCAAAGGTAAAAGTAAGATTTCTACATTGCTCTTATATTTTTCGTTTGAGGACTGTTTGTTTTTCAATATTTTTAAATTGTTTTTTAGCGAATATTATAATTTTTGCATCATTAACTCGTTCAATCGAAAAACTATCAAAACAAAAAAGGGGAGAAAAAAAGGAGAGAAATCGATTACTTTTTTAAATATTATTTGTGTCTGTTTTAGCGGGACACGCATAAAGAGTCAACAGTTCTAGAATTCACGTATTTCTGGAAAGTTATTATTTTCTGGTTACAGAACTTCTTAGTTCAAATACGGCGTCCCATCGTCATATAACAAAAAAAAAAACAACTATTTATTTTGCTTTTTTTTTTACACTTTAAGTTTACGCTTTACGAAATGCCTGCTCGTCTACTTACCCGCAAAACACTCAAAGAGTCAATCTCTGCGATCTAGGAAATTAGCTCAGCGAATGATGAGGCGGAACATCCGTTTAGGCCTAAAAAATGAAGTCTGTTCTGTGGCATTACGCAATGCAAAGCGTCATGCTTGCATTGCGTAATGCCACAACGCAGACTTAATTTTAAGGTCTAAACAGATGTTCCGCCACATCATGCGCTGAGCTGATTTCGTAGATCGCAGAGATTGGCTCTGCAAATGTTTTGCGCGTAAATAGACGCGCAGGCATTTCTTAGAGTGCACATTGTTGTTGGCGGCTCTTACGAAACTCGTCAAATAACACTAGCAGCACTTGGTCGCCGGAGTAGCTGTAGCAACCTGTCTCTCTAAAATATCTCCTTGGTGATTTGAACCTCTCGAACCTATAACAGACTTCTACCTTGCAAACAAAAAATGTCAGACGCAAAAAAAAGTATATTATTTTATTTTGGTTGCGTTTCCCTTCTTGAAGTCTGTTAAACTTGACGAAGTGCCCTTGAACGACAAAAGCCAGATAAGTTGTAGACTACGGCATAGCCGTAACCTACACACACAAAAAGAAAGGAAGAAAACTGTTCATGACTTACAGCAGTGGTTCTCAAATGGGAGTCCGCGAACCTTACGGAGGTCCGCGAAGTCATCCTAGGGGTCCGCGAAGCCCTGCCTCCTGGCAATAAAAGTTGTCTTATTTCAGATTAAGAATGAAACGCTTCCATTGCTTGAGTGAGTTTTAACTCGTGTATACGTCAATAAGAGAAGTCTACTTCACACTAGTCCTTAGTTACATGCCATTTGTTTAATTGCTATCATAATTCATCAATACATTGTCCTTGACCCTCACCACGAATGGGGTCCTCCATCATATCCGTCAACCACGAAGGTCCACGAAACATGAGTAGTTGAGAACTCACATGACTTATAAAATGACGTGGTCTCCGTACAGCACACTCGCTGACACCAATGAGTATATGCTTGCGAAAAAATAAATATTTCACAAGAGCGCGCAGCGTTATGTCGGCGGAAAGATCACCAGACTCCTGCTTCCTCACTCCAAATGTTTCCAGACTCCAAGGTAAAACCCTAGAAAGCAAAGAAAAAAAAAATACACTTTTGTATTTTGAAAGCTTTCTCTTTCTCTTCTCTCTCTCTCTCTCTTGTTGCTGAATTTTTCACACAGCCGACATCTTACTATTTTCTTTGCTGTTTCGGGTAGTGAAGGAAAAGCATAGAGGGGCCGAGGGGGGGGGGGGGAGGAGCCCAAAAGAAAGGACACAAAGAATACGGCGCCTGTCATTTGTTTGTGGCTGTCTTTCTTCTCGGCTTTCCTTAATGTCCCTTCCAGCGAGCCACAAAACTCAGAATCACCTCGACGCTAGCGTATACGACGCTGCGGCCGCTGCCTCCTTCGACCACGGGGCCTAAAGCTGGCGCTCTCTTCCCGACGAAGGTGTGGGTCCAGCGGCCAGCTGAAAGCTAATAGCTGTTTCGATCAGCCGCACTTTCGGGGCTACCTTTACGACCGAGGTCTTCGTTTCGTTCTCTCGCCTCGAAGATTAGCTGCGTTGCTCGGGGGTCCGTTTTTCTGGGTGCCTTCTTACATTTCGCGAATGTCGTTTTAGCGTGAAATATCTCCGCTCTCCTAGTCTTTTGGGGTCCGGGCGCTCAGGGTTTTCTACGGCTGCGGAGTAGCCTACGTAATGTCACGCTTTGTTGCGGTCAGTGCACTCTGTGTTGCCAGAGTTTTGGAGTCGCCACCGTAGACGAGTTTATTGGTCTTGCGGTATATCTCGAAAGATCGCTGCTGATTTTTTTTTTCTTTTTTTTATTTTTGTGGGTTGTGTTTGATTAATTTTGTTTGACGGGAAATGCATCTTCGGACATATATTCGCCTTCTAAGACTGTCCACCCTCTTAATAAATGACCGAAGCATACCACCGAATCTACTTCAAAAATTATTAAAAAATACATTCTTTCTTTAAATAAAATAAATATCGCACTAAATTGTTTCACCCGAGCTTTGATCACTATACGAATGCCGCGTCCACGGGAACAAATTATACGCTGCTGTGCTCTGATTCTACCAAACAGCGAAGGAACGGCTCTAAAACTTTGGTCTTCGTACATGCCCTATCAGACTGATGTTTTGAGAATTAGTTGGGTTGGAAGATGTTAAAGAACCCTTATTTTTGTAGTCTCATGCAGCTGGTTCTGATGTTTTTATTCCCTCAGCACAAAAGAATCTCATTTTACCCCATTCCTCGTGCGTCCTTACAAATGCATAAACGAGGTGGTTTCTTCGCGGTTTCGTCGACAATAGAGCCTTTTCAAAAGTTCATCAAGCAACACTGCCAGGCGCCATATTTAGAGAATTGCTTCCTGCGCGAAGCTTGCGAATGGATCCGAGCTCAGTCCCAGCGCTGACACAGCACTCGTGATGAATAGGTTTGCACCCGAGTACGCGCAGAACGCTGACGAAGCATTCGTGTTCATTGCACGCTCAAACTGCGTGTCCAAAATATGGCCACCTCGGAGCAGCTACTGAACGACGCGCACTCTTTTTTAAAGGGCTCTGTTCAACCCACGGTGACTCCCAAACCTCACCACTGATGATGCAAATGCATCTCCTCTACACAAACACCCGAATCCTGGAAGTAGATGTAGACGGCACCGTGTGCCCCCCCCCCCCCTCCCCCTCTTCCCTCCAATTTAAAACCCTCGTAGAATTTTTTTCTGGCCGTTTCGCCGGACCTACCGGCCAAACTACTAAAGTCTACCAAACAAGACTCCGCGCAGGCTAAACAAAGGGACTTGGCAACACCGAGATTACGGCGAGTCGTTTGTTAGTTCCCGGGGACCGCTTCCCAGTCGTTCTGATTGGCCCCGTATCGGGGGGGTTTCCTACGCAATCGATGAGAACGAAGCGGTGTGCACGGGGACACGCCGTCAGTGTCTGGAGGGCTCTGGTTAGTCGGGCTTCGTCTAGTGCGCCCAGATTTCAGAGTGTTTCCAACTGCTCGATTAGGCTCACGTGGTTTATGAGCCGCGTTTGCAATACGAGCTGCGGGGAGCTGCCGAAAGCGTTGATCGTCTGCCAGATTCACTCGCCTTTCCGCCCACTTTGCTCGTCGCTACGCGAAAACGCAACGCGCATGCGCACTCACTACCAATCTGCGCAGGAAGCGTCCGCCGTTAAACTGCAAACACGGCTTGTGTTGCTCCCTCTCTTAAATCTATAGGCTCTCTAACTCTGTCGTTAGCCAAATTGGGGTCGCTGCGGACCAGGCGACTGCAGGTAGCGGCGTCGCGCAAGGTCGAAGGGTGAGCAGGCTCGCGTTTTTTTTTCTTTTCTTTTTTAGTTTTATGTACGTGGCGTATTCGGGACTTGGGAAGATCGTTAAGAACAGGCGCCGCGCGCGCGCGACTCGGAAACAACGAGTTTTTCCCTCCCCCAGTGAAGGAGACGCGCCAAAGAATGCGCACCGTATTCTCTAAGTGAACGTCGCAGACTGTCGCGAGGCGATTCTGTGCCGCCAAAGTTGTGCCCCGCGTGTATTCAAACTATGTCCTCTCGTAGAATGATTTGCGGATGTTACATAACGAATGGGGAAAGACGTTGCCTTGTGCGATCGCGTTCAAATTTAACGGGGGTACGAACGTATACCTGAAAATTAGATTAGGACTAATTATTCATTTCGCTTCTGGGCTGCTCTCGCAATGCTTTAAGGGAACCAGTCTGTCGGGCAGTTGCTGCGTCTAATGCTAGCTTTACAGTGCCCACTGCGCGAGGGATGTCGGTGTTTGTTGCCGAAGGTTTTAGTGAGAAAAAGATGGGTCACGGAATTGAGACAATATGCTGATTCAGCTTCGCCCTCGGTTTCACGTCGTTGTGTTTCTAAGCTACTGACTATTCTTCATACTTGCTTGACGCAGTTAAGGGCAATTTTGAATATTATATTGACTTTCGTTATCGTGACGACAGGTACCACACATGCCCAGGTGCAGTTTAGTTTTAGATTGAACGTATTTTGGCGATTTGTACGCCCTGTTTCAATTGACCATTCCCAAAATATGCAGCGCCTTCCATCTTCTGTTCAACGTTTTACGGCAATCCAATGTATGGCGCGTGAAGGAGTACCCGTAAATAGAAGGAGCAGTTCTTTTTTGTTTTAGCATTTTGCGATTTCAGAACGGAAAGAAAGCAACATGCTAACAAAATAAGGTAGGTATCGGCTTCGTAAAACAATCGCGTTGTTTTTTTATGTTTTTTTTATTGTTACATGGTGTAGTGAGAGAAGGAACTGAGCCCCTTCCAGGATGTACGGAGCGTCCGAGCCGGTCCGAGCGTACATAGAAACCGCCCCACAATTCGCTGCGCCGTGCGGTGCAATGTTTGGTTAACGAAAGGCATTATGTAATTTTCCGGAAAGGTCCATTATGTCATGGGATTATTTCCTAGTAAGTACGTAATTTTAATTAGTATTCCGACAAGCGCTTCTTTCGTAAAGAATCAGGTCGCCGACGTGTACAAAAAGTCGCTTTATTTTTTATTTATTTAATCGATACTGCGGCTCTTAGTTAAAAGCCTTAGCAGGAGTAAATGCTTTCATAATTGATACACAATGAATACACACCCAAAATTGGATCTAAACATATATCCGCTGAATTGCGTTATCAAAACTGGTGAGTGCTGAAAGCGTGATAATTTCATTTGACTGTGATTTCCAACCTTTAACTGCTCGAAGGAAAAATGAATATTTAAAATTATTAAGTTTAAATCTGTATTGCTGAATGGATATGGTGTGGCTGATCCTTGCCGATCCAGTCGGTGAAAGGGTGATATATTGTTGAATGCGAATATTAAATTATACGTGGATAAAGGAATACAGAAGTATCAATCTATAAATTTCTGACCTGGTTTCCAACGTCTTCATATTGGTGTCTGTATGCAATTGCGCACCAGAAGTCCGGCTTCTAAATCCGTTGAAGACGAACCTAGGAGCTTGTTTTGGGACGCCCTTGTAGCTTTCTTTAGCCATTTTAGTGACTTTTTTTTTCTGCATGCCGTACAAATTTTTTTTTATCTTGTTATCATTGTAGCATGATCTGTGAAGAATATTTATTTAAAGACACACTATTTTATGCGCAAAAAGTTAGGTATTGTCCACGTGCCTCCAACCTAGGACATATATTTGTAGTGTACTTTTCGAGACACGGTACTATGCAGTTGCATCTCCACCTCGCACTCTCAGGTCATTCTTTTGAGCGGACTTACTCATCCTTTGTTTATTCGGAGTCATAACTTATTTATTTTTTTCATAGTTGTCGAATACAGAGCTCGTTAGTAATGTCTAGATATCAATATTTGCCATGAAGCGCGAGGTTAGACGACATATATATTCGTCTATTCTGTAACAACGAAGGAGCATTCCGACAAAGAAGTTTCTTAAACCAAAACACACTTACATGCCATCAAAAAAGTGACACCACAAGATAAAACATTGTTTCCATCGCTTGGTCATACATGCCGCTACACGTTAAAAAAGATGCCAGTTCAGTTGGGAGGGGCAGAGGGCAAACCGAAACTGAGACTACTCGAGAACGTAGTACCCGAGCATGCATGGACAAGGCATTCAAAGGGTTAAGATGAGTTCTACTTCAAAATGTGCCGCAGTCTGAACTCCGGAGTTTGTCATTAGAGTGCTGACGCTCCTTATTTTCAGCGTCATTTTATTGTTATCATTTCCAGCACAGTATCGTACTCGTTTGGGAAGACTCCGAGTGAACATGTTTAAGATGGATAGCATGGTAAAGATATCGTCAAGTAGAACAACGAAAAAACACAATAAAATTTAAGCTTCTTGTCAAAAAAAAAAAGTCAAATAACTTTAATTATTTTCGTATTTTTTCTTGAGGGGGGGGGGGGAGTATAGACACTCTTTGATAATGAGTCACCTGAGCCCACCAAATGTTTGTCACAACATAGAAGTATAGACACACAAAGCGAATACTTGTTTTCGTAATGGAGTCTTTATGGCGTGAAAACGTTTCCAAGTTTAGGTCGTTAAACACACGGTACACATATAGTACACGCATAACGCGTGCCCACTGTCGGAAACAATTCCGTTTGATGCGATACAATAAAGCGCGAACGCGTTGGTCTCGCAACGGCGTTCGCTGCCTGCGAGCACCAACGGCTAGAACATCCGAGGCTGCGTTCTACGTCTCCCCTGTAACCCCCGAACCATTGGGACCATTGGTCACGCCATCTACCGTCCACCCGACTTGCCGCCTGGGAATCGGGAGGGTTGTTTTTGTAACATTAAGTTTCCGTTATGAAGCCCTCGACAATCGCCGCCTGCGGCTGCCCGATATACTACGTGAGAAAACGGACCGGGGACTGGCCGGTGGAAACACGCCTCGTTTTACGGCCGCGTCCTCTCCATCTTCGCGCCCTCCCACATGCTCATGACGGGTGCGTTTCCCCACCGCTATAAACGCGTGGCCGCACAAAGGTTGGCAAATTTTCAGCACTACCACCGCGTGAATTTTGTTTGCCTCGCGCTGCTCTTTTAGGGCCGAGATAAAACAGCAATCGTTTGAGTTTGTCGGCGATTGAAGGAGTTGGTCGGAGGCCTAGACATTATGCGTGTCCTCAATTTATGGCGCGTGATTTCTAAATTACGATGTTGGTGTCGAGATCACTTCGTGTGTGTGTTTGTGTGCGGGTGTATAAGCTTGCATTGATGCGCAATCATTCGAGTTTGCTAGAAGCTATCGTGATAAAAAGGGCCTTCCCCAACTTGCTCACGCCATTCCGTGTATTGTTTGATCTGTTAAATAGTCACTCAAAACTTGAGAAACGCAGGGTGTGGCTTACTATGTTCTCGTTCATTGCTTCGTGATTGGTTGTTTGACGTTCTTATTAGCAAATGCCACAATCCCATTGGTTGAGAAGGAATATTAAAGTTTTCTGGACTCGCCACGCCCGCCGTTTCTTAAGCTGTCAATACCTACAATATTCAAGATATGTGGCATGCTCTTCCACAACAAGGGAAACAAAAGAAGCGAACAACGAGTCAAATTTCAAGGACAACGGTAGAAGCGCTTCATCTCGCAAGCGAAGCCTGAAAGAAAGGGTATTTGGCTATAAGCAAAAACACAAACAAACATTTATTCTTACTATATTTTTTTTTTGGTATTTTGGGACAAAGTTTTTGCGAGGTGCACTCTTCAAATAGCGACAGCTTTATCGAGTTAAAGCTCTGGGAGAATGGTTTGTTTTCCTTCGTTCAATATGCATATTAGATTAAGATTTATTGCTATATAGTTCTTTGTCATCCGAGCGATTGAGTTAAGCCGAAGGAGATCTACGTTGTTCACCATTTTTCTTCTTTGTTAGTTAGGTTTACGTTGAGATAGGAAGAAGGTCAGAGCGTCAACATATTGCTCGTGGATATTGCCGAGATATTGTATAGGTTATAGAGTAAACGAGCCAAATTGAAAACATAAAATTAACATGGTAAAAACACCCCGAGACTGGGATAAAGAAAGGACGGACAAACACATGTGTTTGTCCGTCCTTTCTTTTTACCAGTCTCGGGGTGTTTTTACTATGTTCAACTACCACCAGCTCGTTTGCGTCATAACCTTCTGTTCCTAAGACTAACCTCGCAAAAATCTCTAACTGTAATTCAAGTGTGTGGATACCCTTCAGGTTTAATTTTTCGTGTATTTAAGTCATTTAAACGTGCGTTTGGTGAGGTTTATCAGAGTGAGGGATGCCATCAATTATGTAAGAGTTCCATAGGTGCGTTCATGTATCTGCTGTGCCCCAGTGGGATGCAATCAAGACGAGCCGTGGCAATTGTGTTTGGAGACACCAGGTTAAGACGAAAAGTAGACCGTCGTACTCGCCTTCTAGCTCTAAATCCTCTGAAGAAGCACTCTATTCTGGTGCTTTCTATGGCGTCTTTCGTGCTCTTTTCAGTGTGACGCATGTCCACCCTAAAATAATGCCTGTGAGTTTACTTTTCTGAAAACACCAAGACAACGTATCAGGGTGAAAAATACTCAGAATCCAAGTGAATGACCAAACTCAAAATACGACGAGGCAAAAAAATGAAAAAAGCGATATGTGCATACAACAATGCGCGTGATATCTTTTGAATACAAACATGACTAATGTTGAAGCAGCGTAAAAGATATCGGTTGGTCTGACACTCTTGATTAGATATAGATACCGATTGATTACTCTGATTAGCAAAAAGACATGTCTTGGTTGAACAATATTATCTCGTAATTTCTCTACTGACATTGGAGAGACGGTGGTGGAAGTGAAGAATTATATATAAAATGCAATGCTACTGACAAAGTGCTGACGTATATATGTTTCAAGACTATTTTATTGTTTACCGTGCTGATAAAAGTGGCAACCATTTGGGCGGTTTGTATTAATTAAGTGCTTACTGATATAGACAAACCTCTAGTAAGACCGCAAAATGCACGTGTAGTAATTATAATAAAATAATATTGATTATTTTTTTTTTTTTTTAGAGACGAGGAATGTAATTTGTATTGAAAATGATTTTAAGGATTCGATGCAAAAACAGTGGAAAAAATATTTGATCGAAACCCCGGCTTTAATTGTTGTTTCACATATGCAATTAAGAATTAATAAGCATATAAAAACCTGTCATGACAACGCCGCGGCCTTTAGATTACGGCCAAGATGTCTCAATCGACTTCGCAGCAATTTCTTGGATTCATGCGCGTGAATACAGGCGGTCCAGTGCTGCTTTACAAGCGCTAGAGTTTATCCGCAGCTGCTCACTTCTTTATTTCTTTTTGTTAGAGAACTTATCTGCTGACTTACGCAGGATTAGTCAAGGTACACGGTAACAATGACATATTTTAGCTACATGGAACGAAAGTCGATTTTGCTTTGTCGTGTCAAGCCATTCACCCTGTCGCAAATTCACCGTCACTATAATAAAGCCGGCGTCTACTTTCCCATAACCTAGAGAGCTAATCGCCGCACTTACGGAGGCTGCTCAGCGAATGACGGCAAGACGTATGTTTAGACGAGAACGCAGTCTGAGTAGGACATTAAGCAGTGCAAAACGTCACGCTTGCATTGCTGAATGTCACAACTCAGACTGCGTTTGGTCTAAACATAGTTTCGCATCGTCATTCGCTGAGCTGCCTCGTAATTGCGCATTCTTCCGAGTGTTGTGGGAAAGTAGACGCACCATGTTTTTTAAAGTGCTGTAACTTAGCTCATATGTAAATACATCTAGCATCATACGGTATGTGAAAATTTGTCAAAATAGGTGTACAACAAAAGTAACCATTGTTTGCCAAGACCGTTTTTGTTTTTCAGTTCTTGTGCGCAGTTTCTTAATTTCGTCAATTTTCTGCCATTGCAAAACATCTGGTATCAACTGAGGTATCTTCGACTTTTTTGTTTTACTGATATATGTTCGTTTTGAACACCACATTTTATTACCAAAGACTTTGTCTCACATAAGCACGTATACTACACTAATAAATTTGACTACATTATCTTAGATTAGATATAGAAACAAAACAAATTCCTCGTTAAGTGTTTGTTTGCACTGTGGCACGCTTTGTGCCAGTTACTACATCCAATGCGTTGGCGTTGCAACAAAAGGGAGTTTTAGGAAATTGTTTTTGACCGTTCGATATGGTACAACGCGCCCTCTGGTACGGACATCATATGTGCAAGTCTTCTGCGGTATACACATGCTCAGTTTGTACTGGAGGGCCCATCGTACCGTATCGGATGTGCAAGAACGGTTCCCTAAAACGTCCTAAAAGCAAAACGTTAAACCTTCCATCTATAATAAACCCCGTACGCAAACAACCAAGCATGAAATGCGCGTAGTGTCCGAGCTGTCATATCATCGACGCCAAAATGACGTATCACGCCTGTAAAAGCATTCGCATTGGGAAAAATGCAAATGACGGGAAAATATGAAGGATTAAGGACGGAAATGACAACCATAATTTTATGCCGCGTGGCAGTCATCAATCAACAATTATGCACGCTACAATACAACCATTTTTCCAGCATTTTGTTTTTCTTGTTCGTTCTACATGAAACTTAGAAGGAGGAGAACAAAAACCTTTATTTATGAAGAAGAGGCCGACGTGTATTCAGGCGGCAGAGAAGAGCTCCGAGGGGGTAACCTTTACCAATCGATGCATCTAGTGGGCGTCGCTGTATCCTTCGTGCCTTAAAAAGAAAAATGTTGCCCAAAGCGATATTGTAACTGGGCTTCCACTGTAATCAAAATAGGCGTGACTGCATCGTGGAGTTCGACAACTAAGCGCATTCCACTTCTCTACCTATCAAAATGAAATCAAGATGAGTCCGTGCTGCCGCGTGCGAAACCTGCACCCAGAAAGATAATACGGTTGCAGGCTGCAGCAAGAAAAATCTCTTCTCTCTCAACCCTCCCCCCTCCCCCAATCCCTTCCCTCGCCCGAAGCGGGTGAGTGAGAGGGGCATTAGGTTTAGGTGACCCTGTTACCTGGGTAGAAGGGCTATTTAGTCAGTTGTGAATGAAAGGGATGCTTTTTTGGATGCGCTGAACAGGAAATGATTTTTTTGTTCTCAAAGCAAAGCAAAATATTCGGTCAGTCACACCAGGGGCAGATTTATGGGTCAGGCTTGGGGGAGCTTTGTAACGAGATGTCACGTCACGAACAAATCTAACGTCAAGACGGATGTGACGTAACAGACGAAATTTATTGCCCTTTCACCAGAAACGAGGCGTTTTTTTTCCTAAATAAAAAAAAACACGAATAAGTGCGTTCTCTTTTAATAAAACAAATTTGACCTTGAGTTCTGGGAAAAAAGGTGTGTGTGTGTGGGGCGAGGGGGGGGGGCTTAAAGTCGTCGCTGACTTCCACTCTGGGTGAACTAGAGGGCAGAAATTTAAGAGAGCGAGAAACTAAAATCATGGAGAGCTTTTTCGATTCAATTTCGAACGCCGATTATGTGCATGCGAGCATGTGTGCGGAGGAGAATGGCGGATGGAGGTGCTGCAACAGAGGTTGGAAACGGATGATCGATACTTTCATCTCCTCCTTAGAGCTTGTATTGCAAATGCGTTACCTTGATCGAGCAGTGGAAAACGTTCTCAATTCTAGGCATAGTAGGGTGAACCACACTGGGTTGTCCAGAAGTGAGTACTTGCAGCTCTGGATACAGCTTCCTCTGCACGAATCTCCGCCGCGTTCTAATATCTTTGAGGCGTTGACTTCAGCTAGATGTTTCATAGGCGCGCGCCTAAATAATGGGTGTTTTTTTATCAATTGAACAGCGTCTGCGTGCGAAATAAAATGAAGCTCGTTAAATGACTGCTGAAAGTCTCAACGACACCCCCGAGTCATTTAGACGCGGAGAAAGCTGAAGCATAAAAATACATTTTACGCGAGTTGACAGTACGTAGTGCGTTCTTATTTAGTAGGTTTGTGTTCGAAGCAGAAGTCATTTTTATATGGGAGAATCGTTTTTGTTGTTGTTTTTTGTTAGATTCGGTGCTTTTATTTTCCCCATGATTTTCTAGAGCGAACGCAAACCTATAAGCTTAGCACAAAGGCAGATCCGCACACATCGGTCTGTAAAGGCTGCTTCACACATTTGGATACGACTGTGACCGACCGCGTTATAACCGCTTGTGACTGCTTACGAGGAGATAACACTCTGGCGCCATCTATGGGCTAGCACTGGCTCGCTTACGATTTACCTATATTTACTAATTTCTCTAAGCATCAATCTTTCAATGTGGACCTAATTAAATATTCCTGACAATGTTGTAAACGGCCATTTCTCATAGGTAGTGCGTAGATTTTATCGCAAAAAACTGCAAAATGCTTCAGTTTACCTAGTTACACCCAAATGACACAAGCACACGCACACGTGCAGCGCGTCGCACACAAACAAACTCACATCACTTTTACGAATGAAGTGTGCGCAAAACGTGCGAGTACACCTTGGATAAACAGAGTAACTTTATGGTGAACCAGAGCTTAGAAAGGAGACTCCGTACGCAACCCCCTCCCCCCCCCCCCTTTTCCCACTCTCTCTCAAAGAAAAAAAAGAAAAGAAAACATGAAATAAACAGGAAGGGATCTGCATCTCAAACGCGGGGCCCTGTTTCGGCTTCTCGCGAACCTGTAGGCCGCGGTCAAGCACGGTCGAAAAAAAAAAAAGGGGGGGGGAGGGAGAAGGGGGTCATATCTCTCTCTCCCCTCCCCTTCTCCCTCTCCTTTTTGCCGGTGATCCGTCACGCCGAGTGGTTGGCCTCAGGCACGCAGGTACGGGGAGCCCCGCTTGATGCACGGCGTTCGAGTCCCGACTTCACGCACGATGCCCGCACGCACCGCTCGGCTCGTTCGTCCGAAGCCGGGGCCGGCATGCTGCTGCGGCGGGGACCTTCGTGTACTTTCCGGCTTTAGCTGTCTCGTTGCACCGCCGGCGACCGGAGACACTCGTCGCATGGGCCGTCGGGGCTGTACACCATTTTAAAGGCTGACGTGTTTAGAGAGACACGGTGCTCCTTTTTACGGACCGGACACGCGAACGTGTCAACGTTCTATAAAGGAAGTTCTTCCTAAGTATAGATTGATGTTGCAGTTTATGTGTCGCCGTGTATAAGAACAGTTCGTAAAACGCTGAAGATCGAAAGCACGCGATACTGGTCGCTTACCACATAAACCGATATATTCCAGTGCTTGAGATCAACGATACGAGGTAGTTCTTACCACGTGTGCCAAAGAAACAGAACTTCTTTTAAAAAATAGCTTAAGTTATAGGAATACCGGACCAATGAAAGGTAAAAGTACACGTTAGATGGTGCATTCGATTTGTCAAAATATGTGAAAAACTTTTCTTAATGAATATTTGATACAAAAAAAATTGTCCCTTCAAATAAAGCCTCGTTTCTCCTCACGGTAAATAATAAGGATAAAAAGTTTGGTTGGGCACTTGGGCGTTTGACCTGACAAAACGTAATGTAGAAATATCACGACCATTTTCTGCCTTTAACGGCGAAACACAGCGTCGCACCTTAAAAATACCCAATTTTGGTATACCGGCAGAGGTGCCACCAGTATGACGGAGGCTTATTGCAGAGAAAACGCCGTGTAAAGTTACGTGTAAAAACAAGTCGATATTAACCCTAAGTTCCTCACTGCGGCATGCCAGATGCCCTTCTTTCATTTTGCACGATAAACTTTAAATTAACTTTTTTTTGCATCTTGAGATACTTATTTTAGAATTTACTGCACTTTTCTTTTTTCATTTAACTTAAGTTGTATGGTGAATACTTACATCCTCTTTCTTTAACTTTCTAGTTGGATGTGCTATCTCAGTGTAATTATTTGAAGCGATCTTCGCTGGTTTCTGCTGATTTAAATCCTCTGTTCATCGGCATCTCATAAATTAGGTTTGCTACGTCGGAACCTTCGAAGTGCTCTTATTCCTGTTATATATCCAGCGTATAGCTCTCTTGTTTGATCGTTGTTAGAGCGTGCCAGCGTACTTTGGGACCCGATCACAAGAAAGGGTGCGTCGAAGCTTGAGATTACACTGAGGAGAGCTCTTCGTTCTAGTATTGTAAACCCTGTTAGGCTATTCTATTCGTCTGTATTGATGACAGTAAACAATATACAATTACTCGAACAGCGTAGAAAAATTGCGAGAATAAAACGTTTGTCTTTACATGTTCATTACAAGCTGGGCATCGATTGATGAACAGCGTAACACAGGTGTTAAGACTCCATAACCTTCATAGGAAACACGACAATGACGACACCACATATTTGTTTTGTTTAGCCAAGTTTTATATTAAATTAGAATGCCCTTCATCGCGACAATTTTTCTCTTCCACGATTGATATAAATCTCTCGACGATAACGCTTTCTAAATGGAAATTTTCTTCCGGGTGTTTGTTTTCGAACATTCCTTTTGTCATCCAAACAATGCGATATAAATTGAATGATTGATGGTTGTGCACGCTGACAACCTAATTGCATTGTTCTTTTATTTGGGTCTCTTTTTCAACGCGCTTGTTTACATTAACGCGAATTGATGGATAAAGTGTGTTCTTTTTTTATGTATTCCTTTTCGCTATCTTTGCTTTAAGTTCTACCCCACATCCGAAGGGGCCTTTCCAATATGCTTGAAGTATACGCTCAAACAATTTACAAATAAAGCTTTCAATATATTGATAAATAAAAATATAAATAAATCACCAGCTCATCCAATTGTAATTACGTTAGTTTTAACGTAATTGCAATTACAAAATTATAAATTTCTGCTTTTTTTACAAAATATTGTCATTCCCGATGACTGTAATTGCATGGGTATCATAGAACACACATCACTTACAATTTTGATATTTTTGAAAACTTCATTTCACGAAATATCCCAGAAATTAGGCCATGTACGGACTCTAAGCCCTGTACATGACGTCATCACATCATGCTGGTGGTCATTCCTACTTGTTCTTGACTAGAAAAAAACAAAAGCAATGGTGCAAAATGTACGTTGCAGATGGGTCCGCGCTCAGCAGCAAGGCCATCATAATGGCCGCTGATGTGAGGTTAATGCAAGTCTTTATGCTCGGTTTCACATTTAGCGCTCAACCAGTACGACACTGTCAAAGCTGCTGGCTCGAGGGCGTGGCTTCGTCTTGCGGTTCTTTTCCACGTGCTCTCTAGCGAATGAGACATTGGGTGAAGCCACGCGCTCGCGCCAGCACATTGACAGCGTTGCACATTAAACGATTTTCGAACTTCGGCCAAATAGTTGTGAGAGTGGGTCTCGGTTATTTCTAGATTCAAGAACAGAAAACCATTCCTGCTTTTGTGCGCTGGTTTTTTTGTTTTGTTTTTTTAATGGCAAAGACCAAATGTTTTGGCGCCTCTCAACTCGTGCATTGGCGACATAGTATTTCCGAGTCACGTGCACAGTGACATCTCTGGGGGATCATGTGACTTCCGGATGGGCTCAGTCACCTCTGTTTTTTTGGTCCTCCAGCGCTCCTCCTGTGATTCTGAACACCGTGTCAACCATGTTCTCGACCAACGCGGCGTCAGGGCGTGTTGGTCTTTGACGCTACGCAACTCTGAGGAGTTCCTCGTGCGGTAGACGATGAGAGAGGAGATTTTGGTTTACGAACGAGACTCCGGTTCGGGCCAAACAAGACACCGCACCCGGCAGGCATCGCCCGTGATCGTGGCGGACGAGTGCTCACGCTATGCCCTGCGGCTCTCCAGCTACGTCATCAATGTTTCCGAAGGAGGGATTGAAAGAAAACGCTCACTTTTGTCCTTGAGATTTCACCGCAACAAAAGAAGTCTCTTGGCCAGTGGTGTTGTGTGGGAGTATAATTGGGTCCCACTATATTGCCAGTACGCTCGTGTAAGATGCAAAACTTTCCAAGCGAATATCATTGCAACTTGCACCGCCCCTTTCACAGTAAACTCTATCGAGAAAATATACTACAAACCGGCGACAAGTTTCGCCGAGCGGAGCTCACTCTGCGTGTGGCATCAAGGAGAAAAAATTTGGTTTATTGAATAGTCGAAGAAGCTAATCGAACTAAATAATGCATGGAAGGTGTCGCAATTGCATGAGAGAGAGAGAGAGATATTGCGATATAAGCCGACATAGCGCAGTATAATCTGTTTGCAGTCAGCCGTGCCACGTTGCATTTCAGGGCTAGAAGGCAAGAAGGTATTAAGGAAAATTGACCTATTGAGCATTTTATTTCACTCTGTAAGGGTGTTGTTTATCCGTACGATGAAAAAAGAATTACTGCAGCTCTAGAAAGATGATGCAAACAAAATCTGAAATGTGAACTGCTGATAAAGTATTGACTTGCTTGTATCATGGATTAAGGCTCTGTTCCCGCAATATGACAAACACAATAAGGTGCATGTAAGAAGTTAGTTTTTCATGACTTTGTTAAATTGGTTTGTCGATGACGCCATAATCAGTAAATACGTACACCGAAATAACAAAATTGCACAACTGCTCTTTATCTGCGAACAATAAATAAAAATAGATCTAATAAAACATACAGCCTTCGTCTCAAGGCTACAGAGCACACTGTGCCGCTTCCACTTTTTACCTTCGTGAGCACGTAGCGAAAGTGTAGTTGTGTAACCAGGTTGAGAAATTTCGTGAGAGTAGAATTGCTCTTGCAGTACTATAATCGACGCTGTAAATTTCGGCTATGATTTATAAAAGACGTCTTCTAATGTATTCAAACTCAAGGGCAACATATCTCGCATATGTCCAAGTCCGTGTGTTTATCTGTGTTCGATGTCCGTGCTACGTTGCACCCCCAGCTTTCCACCTTTTTTCATTTCTGCGATCCCCTTTTCTGATCGATTTTTCTGCTCTTTCTACTGATTTTGTTATTTTTTTGGATGTCATATCATTTGCGCTATACCACACAACAAAGGATAATCTCTGCAACTATTTTCGAATTCCTTCTCCTCCTTTTTATATAAAGAAAGAGGTCGCTTTTTTCACAAACACGCATGGTACGTACTACGAATACTCCTCCAGCTTATTTGGAACAAAACTCGGGATCACTCGTAGTAACTCTAAAATAAAAAGTGTGAAAAGAATAATTGGCCGAGTCATGCCCGCACCCACGGAAGGTCGCGTCAGGTGGCTCTAACGACAACGCAGCAACCCATCGGTATTCAAACGCACGAAGTTGGCAACATTGTAACGAGAATTAGTGGCGCCATCCGTATCGTCTTCGAAAACGTCACTAAGAACTGCTTATCTATACAAGCAAAAGATGGCGCAAGACTTAGAACAATTAGTTAGCCTTTCAAAAATTATAATCATGGAAAAAGCCTCGAATCGAGTTGAGAACAATTCTGATAACCAATTTGCTTTTAAATTAAATCTCGTTTTCTCTGAATTGCGTTATTCGCGTATATAGTCAAGCTTCAAAATATTGCTTCATTGTGAAATTATTTCAAACGACTTTGAACACAAATACAAAGAAATTCAACCTTAAAGAGGAAAAATCCAGTTCTGCTAGAGCACAATTAAAAAATATCAGACCAGCTACTAAAATGCTATCCAAAAAAACTTAGAACTTCTAGAATGAAATTTTTAAATTTGAGCATTTTAAAGCAGATTTTACGACTAAACGGCTCGAGTTGTGCTTCTCCGAATTGCTATGATAGAATACTATGTTCATCAGAAATTAGTCCTCGAAGTTCGTTGCTCAGTTACAAGGGTACATTGAGTTGTGTCACTCTCAATTTGTATTAAAAAGATACTTAAGGAAAAAAACATAAAAATATTTGGGCATACATTTAAACAAAAAACGTAAATAGGATACTGCATGTGTCCTTTATCTATTAATAAACCCAGAACGCGACTTGGTCGCATTAGAAATCTATAAGCATAGAACTCATAAAGGCATGTCTCCAAAAATATCAAAACCTGCGTTTTTTATTTTTTATTACGGGTTACGTTTGTGGACATAGATATGACATCTTGTCCAAAGGTATTGCAGATGAATGGGCCATTCATTTGCAATTAGAACGAGTGTGTTACTCCCGCACAGACGCGACATTTGTACCGCGAACAGGAGCTGAAGTACAGCCAGCACCGGCATTATTGTTGCGGCCTTGGGACAGCAGCCTTCTTTTCACTCTTTTTGCTTCATGATTCGTTCCTCAGCATCCCTATGGGCTGATGATGCAGAAGGTCATGGGGTGCGGAAGTGTAATACAATGCTGAAACAAGGGTCACCACGCAGCCAAACTGGTAAACAATCATAGTGGAAAGAAAACAAAAAACCTTGAGTCTCGTTGAGTCCATCGTTTCTTAAGCTGTTAGGAGTTTGTTTACCGACTTCAGGTCATAGGGAAAAAAGTCTTATGAGTGTTTTGCATTGGAAAAGTGGGATCCTTGGTTTCTTGCACTACCATAGCGCAGATATAGCCGGTAGTTTAGTTTCGGATATGGAGGAAAGGTATATTTAACGCCAACGCTACACAGGCAAGTTATCAACGAACGTTAATGACACTACTGATTTCAATTTCAAGTCACCGTATTCGTCTGTCCGTATAAGAGCCAGAGATTTGAATTGTGACAGTGCCTTGAACTCTAGACGTACCTTCGTAAATTGTCGACACGGCTTACAAGCTGGCAGTACGTTTGTACGTAGGTATGTAAAAATTATCATTAGTCCTTCGTGAGTAGTTGTGTTGCCTCTGTCAACCAGCTTGTAGATTTGGACGTAATTTAATTTTACTCAACAACCTCATTTAAAAGCACTAGCTGGGGAACCCGGTATTACCAGACTATCAACTTGCCCCAAATGTGGTACATAGTGGATACTGCGGCCAGTTTATTCGGTGCGCTGTTTACGCACCTCAAGTGGACGTTATGAATTACTTTCTTGTTTTCCTTGGGTGACAGCGGAAGCTTCAAACCTCACAAGTGCGACTTTGAGAGGATACGTGGTACGGTGTAAAAAGAAAAAGAAAAAGAAAGTTCACAAAATCAAGTTATAAGAAGCTGAAGTCCCGAAGAGCGTTTCCGTTTCTGGGCTGAGACCACAGCGGAAGAGCATTCAGCGGAACCTTGCAAAGACAAACTAAAGAAAAAAGAAAGCGAAAAAATCAAACTCTGAAAGAGAGTTTGAAGGGTTCTCGCTCCGCTCGCCGATGTTTTCGAACGGATCCCAAGTGGATATGAAAAACAAACTTAGACGGAGGAAGAAACGTTATTGGGAGTACGATTTCCTCAAAATTTTCTCCGGAAACGGCACCTACGTCTTGAAGTGTCTCCGCGCAGCTGAATGCCGTAATGCAAGGTGAGAAAAAGAAAAGAAAAAAGAAAACTGAGACAAGTAGTTGAAAATTGCGACATTATCGATTTTGTTTTAAGGTTCGAAGAGCTTTACGGAGGCGTTTCTCTTTCTCGATGACACCTTTTCTTTTCCTCTCTCTCTTCTCTTTCTTTTCTTGTTTGTGTGAGTGTGTTCGTTCGAGCTTGTCATCGTGTGGGCTGTATCATGTGTCTGCATTTTGTTGTTCTTAGTCTGCAGCAGCGGCAATGGTAGGGCTTGAGGGCGCGTCACAACCATCCCTTTATTGGAAATTGAGCAGTAATCAAAAAACGATGTCGCTTCTTTTTCTTTAAGTTTAAAACACGTGTTTGCCGTCAAGTAGAATGTATGAAGACAGCTAGAAGAAAAAAATATTACCACGACAATAAATAAAGGAAAATATACAATCATTTTACTGGTATGGGGCAACGCAATTCCAGATTGACAGCAATTATAGGGGGTATTTATTGTCCTTTTGTTTTCTGTATTTTATTGTTGAATCTCAAACCCAGCCGCTAGTTTTAAAAACCGAGCTTCTCCAGAGTGAAAACAAACAGCGAAACAGCAACAGGACCAACAAAATAAAGACCAATCGATAAAATGAAAATGATGGAACGCTGTTCCGGATTCTGGCAGCCCTGTCGAATTTCTGACGTACACATTTATTCGCGCGTCTGAACACCTTATCTGAGGCTTGGTGATGACGCGGAATCAGGCATAAAATTGAATGGCACCTCACACGGAGTAGAATAAAAAAAAAAAAACCGAACCGTTTGATTATCAGTTTTTTCGTCCTAAAGGCCCGGTTATCATTGTTTTCATTGTAACAGAGGGAGAGTTTTTACCCAGGAAAGCTGTAGACGTTACATTATTCACCTCATGCATTCTCACAGAGTGAATCTGGTTTCACTCTAGGACGAACGGCGAAAAAGGCATTCATTACCGCGGATAATATGAGCTGCAACACCAGCTCCTATCTTCGTCTGCGTTTGCAGTCAACCAAAGACTCCCTTATCTCTCGATTTGTCAAAGGGCACGCGGAATGGGACCTGAACTTCGCTGTTCAGGCCTAGTTTGGAGCAAAGCTTCACTGAAGGCTGGCAGGTGCGTCAAAAAACCGTGAATACTGGCTGCAGCTCATGTTGTCCCCAAAAGTACTTATGGCTTTCATTCAGAATCTTTCTGTATGAGAGCATCTAAAGGTGCATCTAAAAGTGTAAACAATTTTTTTTAGGCGGGTGTAAATAGAATTAGAAAATCATCGTTCTGCCAATATATAGTTCGATAAGACTATAACCATTACAGTTGCCATTGTGGTTGTACTCCAGCCCAACTTGAAACGGTGTGGTTCTCTTAAAGCTCGAGCAACAAGAGTCAACTATTTGAATATGCAGATTTGTGTCTTCATAGATTGCCACGAGACGTAATGCGATTGGCTCGAGATCACACCTCAGAAGTAGCCTCTCTCAATACACGCTACTGGTAAAAAACCGCGGAAGACTCAAGTTTATTGAGCACATCACTGCCACCGAATGCTGTCGAGAGGTCTCTGATGGTAAAAGGTGGGAGCAACTTTCGTTCGTATAAATTTACAGTCAACATTTCGACCACTAGAGTCATTGACAGTAAAAATAAAACTCAGAGTGTGGCGTGTCCCGAGAATTATATATTAATGCTCAGCAACCAATCAGGTTGCGGCACTAGTCGATAATTACGCAGAATAAAAATCACAAAGGAAGAAAGGCGAAGGTGTTGAGCTGTAGATCCTTCGTTTTTTAACCCGTTGGTCATTGTAAAGCGACAAGTTCCGCCATATATATAAAAAAAGAAGTATTTTGCAGATAATATACTTTCCTAGTGTTTTTTGGTTCTGGAGTGAATAAATATATATATGGGACCGAACTTTTTTTTGTGTGTTCTAAACTTTGCGCACGAGTCACTTTTTGTCCAACAAGACCGTGATGGTCTTGTGGAAATACGAACACGAAAAACTGATCACATTCCGGCCATTGGAACACGAGCTGTACTCTATTTTTATTGCTCGCATCAAAAACAAAACGTAGTTAGAGGTCCAGTTTTTGTTAAAGGTGCCGCAGTGATGATGCTCCTTCTGTACGGGTACGAGCTGAAAGATGTACAATCGATCGTATGGTGTGTTCAGACCAAATTGCACATTTTTTTCATCTTGACATCACATTCGATTTTATTGATCCCTGGGACGTCAATGTACATTTATGCACGAAGTCTATTTTTACCGTCTACATATTGCACTTCTTCGTGCTTTGTTCATTGACAGGTGGGTGCGAACTTGACGTGTCGTTTGCGAAGGCGCTGCGGAGGAAAACGCGGCCGCATGGCGCTTGGCGGTTACCTTTAGGCGAAGACGGCAGACTGATGAGCTCGCGTTTAAACAACTGGCTCACACGTAGTCTTTGTTAGCAGCATCAACACAACACATCGGTTGTAGAAGAATGGCTTTTTATTTGGTAAATGAAATTATAAACTTTTAACATGCCACGCAAACGACGGCATATAACGATGGCTCGTTGTTTCCAAGCAAAATAGCCACGTCAACGCCTTTGACAGGCTAAATAATTAAATTGAACTAAAATAAAAGGGTTTTGTTTCAATTTTTTGTTTGTTTATTAGACAGTTGAAAGTCCATTTGAGAGTCGGCATCGCTTATTTGTCTCGCACTTTATTTCCACCAGAATATTTTTGTCTGACACCTGACTTAGCAAACGTCATCATCTAGACGTTCTTCTTCAAATATACGTGTCATACTGTTATTCAATAAACCAACCAATACTTCCAATTTCTTTTTAATTTAGCAGAAAGGCAACGAAACTCTAATAATGGACAGCTTAAGAAACTCAGGGTGTGTTGAGTCCCGAAAATCTTCTTATCGCTGTGGAGTGTCAGTCGATAAGTACGGTGTAGCACAGGCCGCAAAGCAAGAAGTTTAAATATAATAATTGTCTACTTCTTGGCTGCGTTTCTTGTGGTGTAGTATCATATTATTTTCATTGTTCTAGCGTTAATGCGAACTTTTGTAAATTTACGCGGATTCATACCTACTCGTCTGGCAACTGTCAGCAGAAGAAACCCGATCCAAAGGGTAAATTCAAAAGAATTCAATCCAATCGACCGGTAGATCGCATTAGCCTTGCGATCCCTCGTTCACAACGCGCTAAGCTCTCTGAACTCGGGAGCGGCGCGTTGGCTAGGATATGTTTCAACTTACCGCTGCCATGGTGAGACCCCGTTCAAATGTTTGGATGAGCTTCGATGTGCTCAAGGATAGTAAAGGACCAGCTGAATGTAGATTTTGTTGCGCCAAGTACGAATTTCCAAACACAACCCGTTTGAGGCCTCACATCGCAAGATGTTCAAGGTGTCCTCTGGAAACATTCGACCTGCTGCAGCATCAGCCAAATGGGCAAGATCGGAATCTGGAATTATGCATCGCTCAAGAATAAGGCCTTCCGTGGAATTATACACCAAAGGAAAACGAAAGGGAAAACTCTCGAAGAGAAACAGGTAGTCATATAAACCAGCATACTTTGATGCAAGCATATGTTGACAAAATGAAGCGCATCTGTTTTATCTTTCATTACAAATAACGTGATTTTTACCAAGCTACACATTTTATCAACAGCGCCAGAGCCACATTCTCAATAATTTTCAACTTTTTGTGAAGTGTAGTTTATTTATGCGAGTAGCCAAAACTGGTTCTTCTATCCTCTCACGAATCCGGCATTCAGTTGACTGCGATTAGTATTCCACCACCTCCTTTCTCAACGAAACCGAATGAAAAGGAGCATGTCATGGCTATTTTTGGTTTCGACGCAGTCATTACTTTTCATTTCGACGTTCGTTGCGAAAACTAGCTTAACAGGATTTTTAATACTCGAATAAACTGCATTTCGGTTTCTTTCCGGTTTTTTATGTACGTGGAAAAAAAACGAGAAACAACAACTTTTTCTCCAAAAATCTCGTTTTTTTTCTGAGCCCCTGCATTAGTAGTTGCGACGAAGCGCCAACAGGTAAATATGAAAAATGATAAATATGAAAAGGTTGCGAACAGTTAAATATTTAAAAAAAACGAGAAGAAACTAATAAAAAAATAGCACGATGAGAAAAGAAAAGTGAAGGAATAAAAATCGCAGGAACCACGTAAATTCAGCCATTAGTAAGCGAAAACAAGGAAAAGATCGAACAGCTCAAGAAGGGCCCATGCGCAAATAAGAGCAGAAAAAGGAAGGCGAGACTCGCAACGAATTTATTCAGTTTGTGCTCGTCAAGCTTGTTTTTCTCGCAAACAGTCTAAAAGGTGCTTGTATTTGACTCGCCCCGGGTGTCTCGAGTAGGGTCGTCTTGGCGCGTGACACCATAGCACCACGTGACATCAAGGTGCCACGTGACGTTATGGTATCGCATGACGTCACGGTATCAAATGGTGTTACGTGACACGGTGACGTTAAACGATAATATTTATTCGCCAAATACGGATAAAAAATGTCTCTCCTAGTTTTAGCATCAACATATTTTTCGCTAAAGTTTGCGGGAAAATCTGTGTGTAGTCTGTGTTCTGCAAGTGCGAAATGGCTCGGTTGTCGCCGCAATTCAGTTTCAGGACACGGCAAGAAACCGAAAATATTTTGTGTTTTTCTTTTTAGGCAGCCTCCAGAGGTTACAATTTAATTGAGTACGCGCGTAACCTGCGGTTTGCACAATGCTCCATGTCCAGATGTTTCTCGGCGTTATGGCTTGATTGTTCGCAAACTCCTCTTTCAAACTAATTTTCGTCAGGTTCAGATATTTTGGTGTCGGCGTTACTCCTTTTAATTGCCTTGCTTTCACGCTTTGTCTCGAAGTTACAAGCATGCGTTCTACAACTGCTTAATCTAATTCTTATCCAGTGGTTTTCTATACAAAAAGAAAAAACACCTTGACGCCGGAAAGTCGTATGGACAAAAAAAAAAGACGGTCTAAGATAAGCCAGTAGAAAGAAAAGAAAACAAAAGAAGCCGCAATGAAACTGGCATTTCTGATGAGAACTCAAAGTGGTTATCTTCATCTTGTTGGGCTGTACAACACTAGAGCGCACGACACAAGAGTGCCGACATTAGAGCGTCGACACTAGAGCGCCACGACGTTAGCGCTCGCGAAACTAGAGCGCCACGATGTTAGAGCGCACGACACTAGAGCGCCGCGACGTTAGAGTGCGCGACTCGAGAGCGCTGCGACGTTAGCGCGCGTGACTCAAGAGCGCAGCTACATTAGCTCGTGTGTCCTTAGAGCGCCCGTCACGAGAGCGCACAACCAGTCCAGCGCGAGTGGTTCGAACGGACCGACCACTTGTTCGGGCATCGCGCGTTTTATGCAAAATTGGCAGGGATTTATGCCTCGGCATTCAGCGATGACATTGCGAAATGAGTCGTTGAAAGTTGGGCGTGAGAAAGACCAAAAAGTGTAACACAAACCTGACAGAAAAAAAGAAGAGATATTTGTAGCGTGCATTTTCGCAGAAAAAATCATTGCAGCTGACCTAGCTTCATTAGTTCTTTGATTTGGTATATCACAGATTTGCCGGGGAGGTTTTCATGTATCCGTGAAAAGACTAGAAAAATGTGCATCCGATAAAATTGCGCTGAGCTTTCCTTTGATGAGTTTTTTTTACTGATACTTTTTTAGGGGTGAGCTTTCTTCATTAGGGACATGGACGTCACAATACCATTTAAACTTATGCGAGGGACGTGTAAATAGCCACCAAATAGATCGGAGCCCTAATGCCTGTCAAGAATAAACCAAAAATAGCAAAAAGTAAACTGCACCGCAGCACTGAGAAGAAATCTTATACTCACGGCTCAATTCAACTGCAAACTTTCTCGGCACCTATTTGCCCCAGCCCACTCCTTTCCCCCTTTTCTCTCCGATGTCAGTGAACAATTGGTTAGAAAGAGTCGTACCCGTTTTATTTTTATTTTTATTAGAGGTATATTCAATCAATCAGAAATCACCAATGCTCCGATCCGATGAGTCGCACAATTTTGTTCTGTCTGTGGAGCCGCGGGTACATCACACAATTTTGCGGTGTTCGCTCAAATGGGGTGCGCTCTCGTGTCGTGCGCTCAATTGGTCGTGCGCTCTCGTGACGTGCGCTCTGGTGTCAAGCGCGCTACTGTCGCAGCGCCCTCGTGTCGCGCGCTCTAAATGCGCTCTCCCGTTATCTTCTTGGCTCGACAAGTTTAGTTTTCTTGCATAATTGAAAGTGCGAGTAAGGACAGTACCGAACCTTTTTCTCAGCCCCCATTATAGTCGTTTGCGCCGGCGTTTTATCACGAGCCTTCGTTGTGTCACATAATGTGGAATCGCTCTGGTGAATGTTTTCGGCTTCGGAGGTCTACAAATACAACTTGAACAAAATAAGTATAACATTTTTGTTCAGTTGATAAATTAAATTGAAGAGTGTAATTTCCACTGTGTGAAGCAACTCTAAGAAATATATAACCACCAGCTCATTGAGAAAAAAAGGTATTTGAAAGACTACTAATATTTAGGGACTCTTATTTGAATAATTTTTGTTTTTCACAATGCAAACTGATTTTCAAGAGCGCCGCGGAGCTTATAACAGAGACGAGTTTTGGCAACTTCTTCTCTTTTTTTTAAATAAAATTATCCCTATTGACCCTATGACAAGCACACGCAACAAGTTTGTTTAACGCCCTCGGAGCAGCGGACATTGACGTTTCTACATGAAATGTTACATCATTTTAATTTGTGTGAGTAATTTTTAATTCACCTTGATTCGCATTATTACCAAGACTGCCTGCGTGAGCGTAAAATATACAAATTAATGAATCGGAATAGTATTTAGTTATAAAACTAATGGATATAAAAAAGAAACAAGTTCCAAAACATATACGCGCAAACATTAAAATACACACAAAAAAACGAAACGTTTGCGCATTTCAGTTAGTCGCCTTGGGGTCCCCGCCTTAACCCGACGCAATTTCGCGAGTGTTCGTTAAAGGCCGAACGAAAGCCCCTGGGTTGCATCCGCTGTTTGCAGACGCACAGAACGCGTTTTCGATCGCCCAGAGTGACAATTCAATTAGAGGAAGACAAGCAACCGTCGGCACGGTTTCCTCGCTCTCGACGGCCGCTGTGCTGTTCGCAGCTTTCTGCCGCGTGGGAGCCGAGCCAGGCTCCCACGCTGACAACGCATGGCGAGATATGAGCTAGTTGCGCCTCAAACTGCTCGCTTTCCGCCCATCCATTAGATGTTGGGTCATGCATTCGCACCGTTCTGCAACGTGTCAGATCGTAGGATCAAGGGATGCTTATTGCGTGCATGCCGTACATGTTCCTGGGGAAGTCGGGGGCGTGAGAAGGGACGCAGTCGTCGAACGCCTTAATGAACTTCGGAACGCCGGTGTTCGTCATTTGGCTTTCGCATTCGAACCAGAGCTAGGCTTTCTGACGCCTCCGCGCGCTCCCGTCTCTTCCTCTCCCTCAGTTTCCGCCCGCATAGTGCTTCGTTACCTACGAGGTGCAGATCGATCGCCTTCACCATTGACTGGCAGAGCAACGTGCGAAGGTATAGCTATAAAAATATGCACCAGATATTAATTGTTGGACAGTTCGTTCGAAATCGATCGGATGTAAATATTTACTTTATCGTAGTGTTCAGGTCTAGAGAATCGTCGTAGCGGTGTTTATACGACCAGCGATGATAACTGCTGGTGTCTGTGGCACATTTTAACGGCTGAAAATGAAGCCCGTTCATTAGCAAAAGTAGGTAACGGCGGTGTGCCACCGCAGCTGTAAGGCTAGACCTTTGGCACCGAACCTGAGAACGGTCAATAAACGGTACTTACAAAAAAGCCCACGGTTTGATCCAGAACAAACCTTCAAGCTGCACCAAGAACGAAACTATTTCCTTAGTACCTCGTTAGTTTACAAAAGCGGTCCCTCGACTTGCTTGTTGTCTGCTAAAACATTCGAACCAAGCACGGGAAGAACAATGCGGAGGACAAGTCGTCTGCTTCTTGCACAGGAGTTGCGGTGACGTCAGAGAGACGCCGAGCTCTGATTGGCTCTGATTGAAGGATAGTGGGTAGACCTCAAAACAAGCTGCCTTGAGGTCTACCCACTATCCTTCCCTCAGAACCAATCAGAGCTCGGCGTTCTGACGTCACCACAACCCCTGCAAAAGAAGCAGATGAACTCGCGCTCCGCATACACTCGACAAGTGTATATACTCTGTTTCACTTTGAAGTGCGGCCGCAGCCAGTGATCAGATGGAGCCGATCAAGCTGCGTCAAAAGTGCATCGTTACGGCGCACGTCTATAAGCCAATCATGCACGGAACAAAGCGCAGTGAAAACGCATAGAGACGACGAACGCCATGATAATGCACTTTTTGGCACCTCTTCATTGGCTAACGGAGCGTAGCGCGTTGACTGCGGTTGGATTGACAGTAAACTGAAGCGCAGTCTTCCGTACATATTGGGGAGTGTTTGTATATATAGGGTGGCTCAAGTCACCAGGCTCGATCTAAAATGGACCGTAAAAATCGACGCCTGCACGTAGCAATCTAAACTTCTCGTCAAAGGTGTATTTCACAGGTCGGTTTTTTCTTGTAAAATTACAAAGCGTAGTTCTCTTTCTGTAAAAAATAAGGCCAACAAACTTGCCTGGGGCAACGCCGGGCGGCGACGCAGACGACCAAGTGGAGGTGCGGGGTGTGTTTGCCGCTCCTATTGATAGAAGGCGCTGCTTCCTCGTTTCGGTAAGAGATCTGGTTTCGGTTTGCTTTTAAAGAAATATCGAAAGTGCCCGCGTCGACCGTGGTTTATTGACCCGAACGTAATCTTTCTTGTAATTAACCTTTGGCTTGAAAATCAATGCAGACAATGATAGCAAAACTTCAAGTAACAAAAATAAAAGAAAACGCGGTCGCATAACGACAACGCTGACGGCGAACTTGCAGCCGGCGAATTTCGTCTGCGTGTCGTCTGCTTTCTTTCGCTGGTCGGCTGCATCCTCGGACGCCGCTTCCGAGACCTTTTTTTGTCGCGGTTGGTGAGAAAACAGCTACAATGCGTCACCTGACCGTCCAAGAGAGGGCACATGGTAGTCCTTTGGTTTACAGAAACCAGGAGTATGAGGCAAGTGAGATCGAAGTTTCGAGCCACTTTTCGTAGGCTTCCACCCACTCGTCGGACTGTCATGCGATGGGTACACCGATTCAACACAGAGAGCACTGTGCAGACCAGGCTGCGAGTACTGGAAGAGATGTCAGCCACAGCAGAACAAGCGTCACGCCGTGCTTGCGGAATTTGCATTGAACCAACACCTGTCCGTGCGACAATTCGCAAGACAACTTGGCATCAGTAAAAGTTTCTGTCTAGAGAGTGATCCGCCAACATATGTATCCGTTCAAGCCACAGGTCCTGTTCGAGCTGCAGCCAGATGACTATGAACGGCGAAAGCAGTTCTGCGTGGACGAACTTGGACGCATCTCCACAAACAGAAACCACCTTCCGTTTCTGCTTTTCACGGACGAAGCTATATTTCATCTGGATGGGCACGTGAACAAGCGAGAACACACGCTGCTGGTCCGAGACCAACCCCCACTGGATCATTGAAGAGGCTGTCCAGTCACCAAAGGTCGTACTATGGTGTGGACTTTGGAGGGAAGGCGTTGTCGGTCCATTCTTTTTTGAGGGCACGGTCACCGGCGAATCCTACCTTCGCATGCTCGAACAGGACGTCTTGCCGGAGCTGGAAGCTTCGCACATGCAAAGGGAGGTGTGCATCTTCCAGCAAGACGGAGCACCCCTGCATTACGCCACCACAGTGAGAGACTGGCTTGACAGAACCTTTCCCGGCAACTGGATGGGTCGAGGGTCACCGACAATTCCCTGGCCCCCACGGTCCCCTGACCTGACAATTTGTGATTTTTTTGTTTGGGGTTTCGTGAAAGCCCAGGTCTACGCAGTTCGCGTGCGCACGATGACGGAACTAAAAGAGCGCAGTCTAACCGCCTTCGATGCGATCACGGACAACATGCGGGAGGCAGCCTTCAGGGAATTATGAGCGAAGACTGCACAAGTGCCTCCAAGTTCGAGGTGGACATGTGGACTGAAGACGACGAGAAATCAAGAGCACATATCTATCCATTTTGTACATATGACCAGCGGCTTTGACAACTGCGAAAACCGCGGGCTTCTGCTGACAGGCTCTTTTCAGAGCCATTAATTGCTGTTTATCTGGAGCTTGCTTTGGCAGCCTCCCAGTGTCTCAAAAGTTCGGTCTAAATAGCGTCCAAAGTGACGCATTGTGGCAGTTTTCCCACCAACCGCGACAAAAAGGTCTCGGAAGCAGCGTCCGAGGAAGCAACAACCGACCAGCGAAAGAAAGCATACGACACGCAGACGAAATCCGCCGGCTGCAAGAGCGCCGTCAGCGTTGTCGTTATGCAACCGCATTTTGTTTTATTTTTGTTACTTTGAAGTTTTGCTATCATTGTCTGAATTTATTTTCAGCCAAAGGTAGATTACAAGAAAGATTACGTTCGTGTCAATAAACCACGGTCGACGCGGGCACTTTCGATATTTCTTTAAAAGCAAACCGAAACCAGATCTCTGACCGAAACGAGGAGGTAGCGCCATCTATCAATAGGAGCGGCAAACACACCCCGCACCTCCACTTGGTCGTCTGCGTCGCCGCCCGGCGTTGACCCAGGCAAGTTTCTTGGCCTTATTTTTTACAGAAAGAGAACTACGCTTTGTAATTTCACAAGAAAAAACCGACCTGTGAAATACACCTTTGACGAGAAGTTTAGATTGCTACGTGCAGGCGTCGATTTTTACGGTCCATTTTAGATCGAGCCTGGTGACTTGAGCCACCCTATACTTCAGTACATATACTCCCCAAGCTGGGAGCTCGCACCCCTACCTTTCCTGGTCAAAGTAAATGATTATGTAGCGGAAGGCAACGTTCCTTGAAAAGAGACACTGCTATTACTAGTGGATACAGATACGAAGCTTTGGACAGACACATTTAAATGTATCTAAGATTGCATGTCAAAGGGAACGTTATAATTTTTTTATATGCTGCTAGAAAAGAAACTATTTCCGAAATTATTTTTGTTTTCTCTTTCAAATGCGTTTTTTTTAAATAATAATGCTTCCTAGTCTTAGGTTAAAGTGTGTAATCATTAACGGTCACTGAGTATTGTCGTCAAACAGAACGGAGCTCGGTCCAAGACAGACAACCTTGTTCTTAAACAAACTTTATCCACTTTTCTGCTCTGCGTCGGACATCTCTCATCGAATAAATACGATAATAGAAAATATAACAACTGTGAAATCGAAATTTTTAATGTGCTTTCCCACACTTCGACCGAGCAATGAAAGATTACACTCTGCAAGGTCAGTGCGTGTTCAATTTCTGGCAGTAGGGATACGACGCTGGTAGAACATTCGGCGGGGTCATTTTCTTCGACGTGCAAATATTCAACGGAGGATATTATGACGGAAACGCAGACACAATTCTAAGGTAGCTACTTATCTACGCAGATAATATAACCTGCAACACCCCGTCCGGCCTTATTCTGCGTCTGCGGTACCCACAAGCTTCATTGTCTCTCTATCCGTCGTGGAGTTAAAAAATAGAACCTAAACTTCGCGTTCCGTCACTATTTTGGGACAAAACCTTTATTCAGAAAGAAGCAGGCACGCTGAGCAAGAATGAAGGACTGCTGAAGCTCGTGTTTTCCGCGACAGTATCATGTATACGTGGTTTGTGTGCCTCTTCAAACAGTAAACATCATATAAACAAACAAACAAACAAAATGAATGGCTGCGAAATGAGACGCAGAGCTTCCTAGAGAGCAGGCGGGTAATAACCGCGCCCGCGGGTGCAGAGCTCATGATGAATCAGCATCTTCTCCGTCTCCATTTAGGTTTCGTTTCTTTTTTTATATCACGCGTGCTACTCTGCTGCACGTTATATTTATATGATTGTTCTGTTTTAGTTGTTTTGTGTTGTATATGTTGCGTTCCCTTTACGTTGTAGTTTATTGTTCTTTAAAAGTTTATTGGCTGGCGCCACGGCATTGTGTGCCGCTCCTGTTTCCTTGAATACTATGTTCACACGTTGCAAGCAAAAATAAATAAATAAAAGAATCTGGACGCTAAAAGAAACGAGACGTGAAACGAACAAATAAAAGGGAAGTAAAGTAAAAGTGAAACAAAGGGCGAAACGAAGAAAAAGGGAAAAAAAACAAAGAAGATACAGCAGACTCAAAGCGCTAACTTATAGTTGCAGAGCAGAAAAAGAGAAAGACGCCCCAACAAGACGACGAACGGTGGCCATGATTTATGATGAGCACATCGCGAGATGATCTCTCGAGCTTGCAGTCGAGAACGACAGAGGAGAAAAAAAGGATGATAAGAGAAAGAAGCAATAAATAAAAAAGGCAAAAAAGGAAGGCAGGTACATAGAGAGGAGCCCCCGATGTCGGCATCGTCCTCGGGCGACGGTAAAGGTCCGGGCGCCTTTCGTGTGATGCGGATAATTCGATCTTGGGAGGCGAACCTCACCAAAAGAAGATTCGTTTCATTTGATGCTTCTGCTCGCTGCTCGCAGCTTGTTGTGGTGTCTGCGGTGCAGATGTTACGCTTGGATGCGTCAAGCGCGCTTCTCTTTTTCTTTTTCTCTCTCTCAATTTTGTTTTCTTCTTGAGGTTCGTGTGTTTCAGCGTTTGTCGGTAGGAGCGCAAATGTATAGAACCTTTCTCGCCACGTTTGGAAGGTGACATAACTGTCTGTCATCTGCGAAAATGGATGCAAGCAATGCACGATCTTTTATTATAACGTACTCGTTGTGTGGGCACATTTCTGTCTTGTGTGACTGCGCGTCTCGGATTGCTAAACACAGTGGCGTGGCGGCGCGTATTTGTGTACGTACTTTGAATGTGCTACGTGTTTGAAGAAACGTTCGCTTGTACCTTTTTCCCGGAATAGTGATGCGAGACTGTCATGCAGCTTAAATATATTCACGAGATGGATGTATTCGTACCCACTTCTTGTTTACACTTCAGATTTTAAACCGCGAGTACGAGCATTTTGGTCGCACTACCATTTGTTACTTTAAAGGAAAAACCCTTTGCAGAGACAATATATAATTGTTGTGTTGTTTTATAAAATATATGTCTACATGCCTTTAAAGACTTGTAACATTATGTACGTGATTTTTATTCAAAGACTAGTTTTAAGATCTGACAATTGTGAGAGCGATCCTTGGCAAGCCAGAAATGTGAGACGTTTCTCGTACCAACGACTTAGACTTGCATTTTTCGAATAGCTGCATTTACCAACGTACCCTGAAAAAAAAAAATTCCAGGATTCAGTTATTAATTTTTGGCTCCAAGTAGGTGATCACGTTAATATTTCTGACTGAACACGTACAAATTAGCGTTATTCTTTAGTGGTATCCCGGTACAAAACATACCGAATACCACTTAGTTGTACTGTACCCTACCGAAAAGTGTACCAGAAGTAACCGGTACGAATTTAGCGCCTTATGCTGAACTCCAGCGAAATCTTTCTTATTTCAAGAAGCGTACAAATATATTTTCCGGCGTTCTTTTTTTTTATCTTCAAAATAGTTGCGACGCAGAAGTACGGCATCGGTGGACGCCCTTCCAGTTAGACCTCCTTCGGCTGTCAGATATGGCTTCTTTCTTTTTTAAACTTTTTAACCTTTTTTTTTCCGGATGCCTCACACACGTGACCCAAGAGGGGGAGAGAGGGTTTGACTTGGCCGAGCGTGCGCCACCTTCTTTTTGGTTGTTCGTTTTTCGCGGTCACAAAGAACGCCGGCTGCGCTCCATGGGCGTCGCATACGCTCCTCGTTTTTCGCGGTCTCAGACAATGTCGAGGCGCTCCATGGGACAGTTAGTGCTTTCGCATTAAAACGTGTGGCTTTACTATCTTTACTTAGCAATACAAACTAGAATGCTACTCTACATCTGCTGGCGAAGAGGAAACATGTAAATATCGTACAACAATAAAGTTCAACGAGCTAAAAAACTGCAGCTATACTTTCGTTTCAAGGTGTGGGCTCTAGCCATCTGTACTACAAGCACGAGTCAGACTAAGAATGCCTACTCTACATCTGCTGGCGAAGAGGAAACATGTTAGATATCGTACAGCACATAAAGTTCAAACGCGAAAGAATAAGAAAACTGCCGCCTAGTATACTCTTTAGGTTAAAAAGAAGCTGAAACACAATTTAAAAAAAGAAAAGAACGAGTTAGAGGTAAGATCTGGCGTATTTGTATCCCCTGAATCTGAATATCACGTTCGCTTTCTCCGAAACAGTAACTAAACGCGAGAAAACACTAAAAACCTCCAGCATGTCGTGACGTCATACTAGGATCTTTTGGGCGGAAAAGGGCGCGTGTCGCTCATGTAGGCAGCGCGTGCAATTGCAAGCTTGCCAGGAATACTTCCTTGCACTGACACCAGTCGTGACGTCTCTTTCTCACATTTTTGAAACTAGCAAGAGTGCGCATGCGTAGCTTTGACATGCGCTGTCTATGCGCGAGAGCGGACATTCCGAAGACTCCTAGTATGACGTCACGCCCCGGGAAGGAGGGGCTTCAGCGGTACCTTGAAAATTAATTTCTGCAGCCTCCATGCACCCAATTGAAAAATAATCTCGATATTCGTGATCCTGGAGGCCAAATGTAGACGATTTAAGCGTTTTTCCTCAAATACTAGAACCACTTCAGTTTCTCTATTATTAAGTGAGAACGTAATTAGGAAAGAGGCAAAGAGCACGCGCTGTCCTTCAGCTGGATCGATGCGAAACGTAGATAATGATTTTAAGCACGTACTGCTCTCCAGAAATTTTCCATGTTTTCTTTCGTCTTATTTTCTTTTTCTTCCTATTCCAAACTCCTCACGTGCCGTCCAACGACCGACGTGAAAGGCTTCTTTCGCATCACTTGACATTTTCTTAGAAAACCACGCGAGCTCGGCGAAAAAAGTACACGGTTCAAGCCAAGCCTGTTAGAGCAGTTCTTACGTTGACGACAGTGTGGCAGGTTGATGTGCTTTCTTCATTTACTCAATTTTTTAAGCTTAAACCGGTGTGTATGTGTGTGTGTGTGCGTGCGTGTGCGCGTGTACGTGCGTGCGTGTGTGTGTGCTGCGTGCTTGTCTGTGCGTACGTGCGTGGGCGTGTACGTACGATTGCTTGTTTATGTGTGTGCGTGCGTGCGTTCGTGCGTACGTGTGTGGGTGTTTGTATGTGTGGGCGTGTGTGATTGTGTTTGTGTGTGTACGTGTGTGTGTGGGGGGTCGGGGGTGCAGGTGGGTGTGTGAGTGAGTGAGAGGAAAGAGGTATTGACGAATTAGCTGCACAGGCCTATTTAGGACACGAGACAGGGGAGAACTTTGTACATTCCTCGAATTTATACAGTTTCATAGTGCTTCATTATGAGATTCGCTATGGGGATTTTACTTACGATTATGACATCAATCAAGGCACACCGCAGCTAAAAAACAACGCAAATATGATTTCGGAAAAGCGAACCTAAAAAAATGTGACAGCACAAATTAATCGACTTTTAGATGTTTCTCACGTGGCCGTCGCTACCTGAATTGTCAAAACTTGTGGTATGCGTGAAAACCTCGTTCTGCTCTCGCCATGTAGCTGGAAAGTGTTAGCACCTTGACTGCAGTTGTCACTCATTATGTATATACATCAATATATTTTCTTTTTCTTCATATTTTCAGGTAGTAACGACTCGATTATTTCCGTCTCCCATACCGGATGTGTGAACTACATGGGTGAAAATGAATGTGAACGAAAAAAAAATGTACCGCGAAGAAAGGTTTATACGATGGCTGACTTACAATAGAGCTGCGTCATGGCCTCTGCTAAAAACAAATCTCGATTTTTTTTTTTTACCAATTCATGTTTTTGCAAATTTCTTAAAACTGCGCCATTTAATCGTTAGAGAAGTGTAGACGAAAACAGTATCACACATCTTCAGAGTAGAGAGAAAGGATGGGGCAGTTAATACGCTCGAAGAGATGCGCGCAAAAACGTTTTTACGCTTATCTTGAAAGTAACCAGAACAATTTATTGGCCTAGCTTCGCTCATTTCGGATAGCTCGCATACTGCTGTACACGTAACTCACGCAACATGTATCCAGGTTTCGGTCGACACAGTGCCCAGGAAGTAAAGGCTACGCATTACGCTTATTTTACTACTGCCGTTAGGAGCCTGTGTTTTCCTGAATTGTTTGGTTTTTCCATAGACAAAGATATAAAATAAAATTATCATTGAAGCATTTACGTTATGTAATATAAAAGCTTTTATACTCACTGAGAGCTTAGGAAACGCAGAACATTTTTTTTAAGTTGTCAGTGTAGTAGCGTCTTAAAACGCAGATATAGCGTCTTATTGACCCTCGCGGAGAATAAGATTGCCGAATCAACCGATAAGTATTCTATTCCTCAACATCAAAACGTGAAAACTGAATATAGCAGCGGTGTGCATTGGCCAATAACGTTCGTTACGAGTAAGCTTGGTGCTCTCTACGAAAAGTAGCGCATATATACGACGAGCCGCATTACGTGTACATTTGGGTCCAGCGTATACCTTCACTATGTCGCAGAAATCTAAATTTTCGGTATCGCCCATCTACTTCCCCAGTTTCTGCATATAGTCACATATTTGTATCTCTTCCAGAACAAAAGCTATATCCATAGAATAAAAAAAATTTAAATCAATCGAACTTTTAGCCGCACAGATTCGGCCTTGTTTCAAAGAATTTCATTTCAGAGCAGCCTGCGTCGCGTTCTCTGCATTCCCTCGCCGAATCGACTCCGGCGCGGACGCAATTCCACGTGCGGACTCGGCTCGAGCCGCATAACTCGCGCAGAGGATATTGACCCAGTTGAATGGGCGGTTTTCCGTACCCACAAAACCCTTCCCCCTTTGAATCTCCGTCGGCAATGATGCGGTCTTTGCCAACTGTCGACCGCATGCGCCTCCAGTGTACGCTCCGCGGAACCTGTATCCGCGCGGATGTGTGGCGGCTTTAATATTTGACCCGTGTTTGAGGACGTATAGCTAAGGCTGCATGCAGAATTGCACTCGAAGCGTTACTAGCATTTCAAAAGCTATTTTTTTTTTCGGCGATAGTTGTTGCTGGCGTCGGAAGTACGGGATCACGATTGCTCCATTCCACTCCTAGTTCTGACCGTATCTCTTTCAAGAACTGCAGGTACGCCAAAGGAAGCACGAAGGACTGTTTTAGCTCGTGCTGTGCGCGACAGCATACGTCGTGTCCTGCTAAACTCGGCGGAAATTTCACCACTAAATATAGCGGGGAATAACCACGTTGTGACGTCACACTGCCACGTGACGTCATGTCACGTGACGTCATGATTTTCGTGCCATATTTAGCGGAGAAATGTCTCCGCCAAATTTAGCCACACACACAAAAAATATTCGCTGTAATTGGCGGGAAAATGTATCCGCTACATTTTAGCCGGAAATTTCTCAGCCGAATTTAGCTGGAATGCAGCGTGACGTCACGTGTCAGTGTCACGTGATGTAGTGGTGTCACATGACCGTAAGTCCGTCCAATTGAAACGCGGCAGTGTAACTGTGTGCAGCATCTCGGCTGCCGCCAGTTCATTTGCAGGACACTGCGAGGCACCGGTAGGTTTTATTGAGTAACGGAGTAATGGTTCATTCATTCCAGCACCAAGAGGAAGGAGTAACGTACTTTCGGTGCTTTTTCTGGACATCGATCGATATTAGTTCGTTACTTTATTTGTTACGATAATTTTAAAACACAACTTTGTCTTCGCAGTAATTCGGCCTGTGACTAAATTTGGATATTTGAGGGTGGCGAGCTTAAAGACAACGGTGACATTATCTTCATAATCTCGCATCGCTTGCTCAAGCCCGAGTAGACAGTCGCGTCAGTGAGTAACTAACTTGAATACATGCATAAAAAGGGAGGGGGCGGGTACTGCGGATTTAAATAATTTTGCAAAGTCGGTACTTCTGTCGGTACTCCTGCAAAGAAGCCGTTTACCTCAATGACATGATGCTCTCGGTCTAAACTAAAGCATTTTAGAGGTCTCCTTACTTCGACATTTCTTGAGCGAGTAGCAGTTCTCAGTTACTTTTTGGAGTAACGGGTAGATGTCTCGGTGTTCGTTGTGTGATTGTACGCTAGGTTGGGGTCTCAACTAGAAGTTGTCGAGAAAACGTTTACCATTCAATCGTAAATGCGTAGTCGAAGTTCTTACGAATATGTTTCCAGATTTTCTTTCGCTTCGTATTCGGATCAATTTTTGCTTCAAGTCTGAGAAACCAGCTGTGCTGACAAAAGAATGTTTCACTGCATAAGAAAAAACCTCTCGTTCTCCGCCATTACTGAAGACCTAAAAAGGAATTGGGGTATATTCTATACGTTTTTTTTTTTCAAAATAACGCTTGCTTTTCTAGAAATTTTTTCTACAGTGTATGTACCATAAAACAAACTGATACCAGCTACTTAATGTTTGCGTGTCAACACGAGCATGTATTTTTATTTACTGTGACTTGTGACGCCACACATGATTCAGTAAATCTACGCAGAGCCATGTATAGGACTGTATATTCCCTTCTTTCCTTATCTTTTTTCTTCCTATATTTATGGAACTCCTTTAACGCCTGTACGGCCATGTTGCTGGAGGCGAAAATATATGAAAGAACGTTTGGGCATTTGTAGCACAAACTGTAATTACGCTTAGCGCATTCCTGTTCTGGCCTGTCCTGACAAAAAAAAAAGAATTCTTGCTGAGCTATTTCCTGGTGCTGTATTTACGCATTTTGTGGACATATTCTTTTCGATTATGAAAATATTCAGTGTTGAAGGTAACATGAGCTGTTAATGTCATGTCTTTATGGCAAACATTATATAAAAACTTTTAAATGTGAAGTTTCCCACCGAAACTTTATTGGGCAATAGCCTAGCCTGGTGATTTATCAATTTTTTAGATATATTTGTGTGATTTTTTTTGTGTAGAAGACTCTTTGTGTGGGTATTTCAAAACAATGTCGGATGAAGAATACAATTTTATAGACTGCAATATATTATGTTAGTAATTTTTTTCATACACATACTATTTATTTTAGCGATCGAGTGACTCAATGTTTCCTGCGAAGAGAACCATAAAAATGTTCATGCACCAAAATTTAAGACAATTAAATTTTGATGACTATCAAATCCAAAAGGTATGTCGATGCATTACGATGATCTACACTTTTTTGTGTTTGATGATTTTCTAATGCAAGGAGGGTGTCAGCTATGTATTAACAAAAGAAGATTGAAATTGACGTGGCGCTCATATGCCATTCTCAATTCATTAAAATCGTTACGTGTTTTTATACAATTCGCCGCGCTGACGTCATCAGGCCCTGTTGTATGTCAAAAGTATTTTACTTGAATTTTTAATTTCAACCTCTGCGCTACTGCGGATTTGTTTGTAGATTTCACATTAGACCAACAAACAAAATGCTTCACGCGCGCGGAATTTAACAGCAGCGTTTTGCTAGATTCTATAGCAAATTTTCCACCTGATGTTTCTTTTTTTAGTGCGCTTTTGCTTAAAACAATAATTATCGCGTTTTTACAAATATTTATAATTTTTTGTTGATTATTGCCAAGCGTTCTTTTTCTGCATTATAAATATTTATGTGAACTTAAAATCATATTGGTGGCTGTAAACGTACAAAAAAAAAGGAACAATCAGAAAACCAAGACAAGACAAGACTCAATGAACAATGTGGAAATCTCAAACTTTGTCAGACATAAACGCTATCAAATTTAGCTTCGAAGTATGTCTGAGTGATTAGAACGTGATTATGGTTTGTGCATTCGCGCCCATTTCAGAAAGCGTAGAACCTACCATTCCGGTTTCATTTTGCGTTTCTAATGCGACACCCAACAACCGCAAAACCGAAATCTACGCAACGGGCTCGAAACCCAACTTGCAGAGTGCCCTTTCTCTACGCTCTCCAGGCCTAGCTTAGAATTTGTTTTTTTTATAGCACGAAGCAGCAGACTTTGCTAAGAAACTCCTAGCGCCAAAGAATCAAAACAGCCAATGAAATTCACCAAAACCTTCTCTTCAGGCTGAAACAGGCTGACACAAATTAATATGAAAGTAGTACCAAGAATCAGTACGTCCGCTAACTTGTCAAAGAACCTTATTTAGATTACAGAGTGTGTTAAAATACAAGAACCATTCCCGAATGTCAGGCTTCGGAACGTGTTTGCCTAGTAGTTTTAATCAGTGACGGGCAATGGTCAGAACGGAAGCTTCGGCAAATGTCATTTTGCTTTCTTTTCCCGTGCAAATCGACGACAGCCACGACTCCATGGTCGCGCTGCTCGTCGGCGCGACCTGTTCGTTCGTCTGTCTTAATAAAAAATCCAAGCTCGCAGTTCCCGCATTCCGCTTATTCTTCACTAATGTAATTTCCAAGAATGAAGATCTCACTCGGCGGGAGCCTTGAGCGAAAATTTCATTTCGCGTCTTCCATGCGCACCCAAAGCAAGAAAACTGAGAAAAAAAAACACAAAACAAACAACTGGCATTTGAATAAAGAAAAAACCGCAGCTAAAATTGCCTAACGAGTTGTGCATACCTTTTTCTTTTTCTTTTTTTTTTGCTATCTCCTCTATTATATCAAAACGACGGCGCAAGATAGGGCAAAAGAAAACAAAAAAAAAACTGAAAAGCGATATCACATTTTAGAAAACAAACCATAGTAATTCCGTTCTGCGATCCGTTCCACTCCCTCACTTTTTTTTTTATTAATTTTTGGTTTGCCATATTTGCAGTGCCGTAAAATGTTCACCAACGTGATGTCCTTTTTTTCCCCTATTATATAAGACAGCGTGGTATCCTTGCTATAGTATAAACTGAATTAATAGTAGTAGTAACGCAAAATAAACCTTTTTTTATTCTTTTAATGGCGCGCGCTGTCGGGTTTCAGGGATTTAGAACGAGGCTTTATTCTGACGGGTTTCCTCCGTGTGTGTGTGTATGTGTGCGTCGCGTCGCCTCTTCAGAAACTCTAATTACCGAGCGTACCGCATTCCGCAAGTAACGCGTTTGGTTTTTCATTATTTCATTTATTGTACTATACATTTAGTTCTACGTATATTTTTGTGCCCGATTAGCCTAGCCGGATGGCAACAGCACGTAGACGACAAACGGCGTGACGGCGCACTTTTGGCACTGCCGGATTGACTCCTCCGGATCTTGACTCCGACCGTGGTCGGAGCTAATGTGAAACGGAGTATAAAAAAGATAAACCAGCAAACACCGCCATGGCTTTACTCTTCCTTTTATATACCCTCGGGTTGCGCTGCGTTGTCCTTTCTCATTATCACATAAATAGATGGATTACAACGTGTCGCTGTTTATCGTCGAATCATCAACCGCCGGCATTTTGTTTTCTTCTGTTATTGAGAAACTGCGTTCGTTACTTAATTAGTCTTTATCGAGTTTTGCGCCCTGCTCCGTTTAAACGAGAAGTTCGCAATGACAGAAGAATTTGTTGAAGCATATAAGCTAATGTCCTTTCTTTAATGGCTGGAAAAAGAATGATTAGTTGACACTTCAGCGTTTCCGACTACTCCAAATAAGATGATTGCATAAAGATTTCTGCAGGTGGTGAGTTCTTTCTTATTCGCGTCTCAATGCGGAGCGCAAGTTCGTCTGCTTCTTGCAGAGGGGCTGCGAAGATGTCAGAACGCCGAGCTCTTATTGTACTAAGTAAATATATATATGTATATATGTATGGTGAGTAGACTTCAAGGCATTTAGCCTTGAGGTCTCCCCACTACATTTTTAATCGAAGCCAATCAGAGATCGGCGTCGTCACCGCAACCCTTGCACAGGAAGCAGACGACTTGCTCTCCTGCATAGGCTGAGTTTAAGTTTACGAAGAAAAACGAAAATCTCACTGCTTCCGTCTACATGATAAATAATGAAATAATTAAACCTAGCTAAAATGTGAAATACCTAAGTGTTATGTTATCTAGAAATTTAACGTGGACGGGACGTGTTGAAATGAAAGCCCTAAAGGCTATACGCATGCTTAATTTTGTACGGAGATATTTTCGGCAGGCCTCGAGGCAAGTTAGAGAAACTTTATATTTTACATATATGCGCCCATGTATGGAATACGCCTAGTTGTCTGGGATCCACACCAAAATTATTTAATAGACAAACTTGTAGAGGTACAAAATCAGTGCGCTAGATTTCTATTAAACTATTACGAACTTGGAGCGAGTGTCACTAACATGAAGGAGGCCCTACATTGGGAGAAACTCACTAAGCGTAGAAACTTGTTTAGGTTGAAAATTATAGATGATATTTACAACAATAGACTATTAACTAACAGAGATACTTTTTCACATGAACCGTTTTATGTGTCCGAAAGAGCAGACCACCCCCAAAATATCTGATCGTACTCTTGCCGCACCGACACCTTTGCTTTTTCTTTCTTTCCGAAATCCATCGGAGAATGGAATTGGTTGGCCAAAAATGTGCTTGCGGCAAATTTGTTTTTTAATTCTTCAATTGTGTAAAGTATTTTTTTCATAGACAGTATGTTTTATGTCATTTTATATCATTTTATATTTGTACCATAGAAAAGTGTTTTCTTTTCTGTGTCTGTGAACTACTTGTGCTCTAATAAATGTTTTTATGTAACCCTCCCTCTGAAATAATGCCTCACGGTGATGGACACGTTTTTGTTCTATAAATAAAAATAAATAAAACTATGAAACTAAACGGGACATCGGCTATTCTACCTGATTCACACGGCGAGCCTAAATGGACTGAAAGTATCGTCACTGAGAGCTTACGACGCTTCTTGCTTCGTGGTGCGTTTTTCGGCATTTTTTATTTTTGGCTGATGCCGTAATCCAATGAGAAAAGTTTACATCATATTGATTTTATTTAAATCATCGTAGATTAAAATTGTAACTTTCATTTTACTCCTAGATGTATTTTTCAACATAGCAGATTAATTGATAAACTGTCCGATCACTTTTGGTTGTTTCAAGGTTTTTGTTTCACACCCAGTCTCACGTGTGTTAACATAATGGTAAACTTACACCAGCTCGCCTGCGTCCTCACTGTGTTTGCGGAAGGAAGGGGTACTTTAGGTGTACGGTTTAATTAACGTCCATGCAGAACCAAAACAGCTTGATTTTGTTTCAGCTAGTTCAAACTCTTTAATGGACTCTTCTTCACGGTTTGACTGCCTGAATTTGGACATAACGTCTCTAGCTTTTTGTTTCTTTCGAATTCTGACTTCGGTACAGGAAGATGTCACATGACGGACAAAGAAACGAAGTCGAAGGTGGAAATCAAGCTCAAAGCTCCGATTTGTTCAGGCGAGCACTTCTTTTGGCTCGTGTTCAACCTTATATAAATACTTCTAGCTTGGTAATTCTTTGATTTAATGAATACAAAACAAAATTACATAGAAAGCATCAAAATGATAGACAAACGGAAAATACACTTATGTTTTCGGGAGAATATTTGCGGGAAAGGTTTGATTTAAATCACCATAGAAAAAAAAACTGGTCGGATTTGAATTACGATTTAAATCATGTGGACTTTTATTCTCCACCCTGCCGTAATTTTATTGACTGCGAAACAATATTAAAACGTTCAAGAGTCGCCAATTTCTCAGTTTCTTAAGCCGTCTGTGAATATACGAGCTTTAGACCTTATAACCCTCTGCTTTAACTTACCTCGCCAAGAACATTACCAGAAGGTATACATCAGGGTCGTTTCTAGTGCCCCAACGTCAGAAAGACTGTCTTTTTTTTTTCGCAGAAAGCAAAGCATGGTTATTGTGTCAACATTTACGAAAGAGCGCGCGAAAAATGAGAAGCCGACATTTAATTTTCAAGTCACGTGTGTAATATTCTTCACATTTGTTTCTAGCTTACTTCTTTTGTTTATTTTTGAAATTTCATTAGACAGAAGGGAATTATGTAGTCAGAATATCTCTTAATAATCAATGTCACAAAGACAAAAAAATGACAAGACAGGAAGAGAACATTTATATAAATATATATGCAATCTGCCTCTCTGTTTCATCGCATTGTAACATCAAACGTGGCCAATGTCCAGCATGTAATATTGTATTCTCGGTTGAAGATGAAGAAAATAATTCGAATTGGACACGAAGGTCAAGGTCGAATTTTGACACTCACTTATTTAATTGACTTTCATCGACTGATGCAGCATTTTCTCTTCCACTTTCGTTTCTCTCTTATATTTTACTAACAATACTTTTTTTGCGGCCTCGCATTTTACTTTTACAAAATCCAGCTGTGGAAAGAAAAAAAAGTATCCCGTTCATTTAAAATTAAGTCGAAAAACAAAATAAACATACGTGGAGTCGATTTCATCGCGACTTCGTTTAACGGGAACGATGTATCGTTAAAAAATCTTGAGCCACTTTTTATATTTTTATTTCATCGTGGAAGAAGAATGCGGTGCAACGCGATGCGGGGTCATTAGTATTACTAATGAGTTTGGTTTCATCTTGGGAATTTTCGGCGGCGATCCGGGGGGGCCACCGATGTAACCGACGGCTAATTTGAATCTAAAATAAGCGCTGACGTGTTTTCGTTTAATGGTCGACTAATTACTCAGCCACCCTGACACTATAGTTTTTCGTGTCTTTGTTTTGTTTGTTGTTGTTATCTATCAAACAAGGACGTTCGATTTATGCCCACGATGGAATGCTGCCACTAACGGGAACATAGCTTTTTACTTTTGTTTTCGCCGCTTTCATAGAGCGATATAGAAGCAGTAGCAGAAGCTGTATTGCCACTGAGATCTCAAGAAACGCAGAATGCGGCTAAGCGTCTTATTGGACGAGACTGAAAAATTCTAAATAACGGACAAATACACACAGAGCTCTTTTTCTAATTTTTTTTATCCAGTCTCGGGTTGGTTTTTTATTATGGAGTTTATAGACAAGCTCTCCTGCGTATTTGCACTTTCTTCGTCTCTTATTATAGCACCTCAGCCAATAAGCCTCGCAGTGGGCTCATTTTCGTCTTCTGCGCATGAGAAAGGAAGTAGCGGTGACGTCAGAACGCCGAGCCCTGATTGGCTGATCGCGACCCCTATCTGAGCGCCGTCTGCTCCTTTGCAACGTCGTCTGCTCGCAACGTTGTCTGCGTCTGTCTTACCTTTCCTGCGACTTTCGGAAGTGCAGGTTTTTACGAGCGAGCTTGACTTCGTCTTTCAGAGAGGGCAGACGAAGTAACTCGAGCGGTACGTTGTTTTTGTCGAACAACTAGCAGACGCGCATCAAGGAGGGAAGTCAAAGTACTCACTGGCGTGGTGTCCCGAGACGCCGAGGTTTGTTTGCTAAGAACCGAGAGTGAGCGTGTTAGTGTCCGCAAGTTCCCTCCCAAATACCTTTTCCCACCTTTCGTGTGCGGCAAGACTCCTCATTCTTTAACGGCGTCGGCGGGTTGGCGCAGTTAACGTCGTCTGCTTTAGGTCTGCTAGTCAAAGCGATGGCTGCTTTACCTTTCCTGCGTCTGTCGGAGATTCACCGCTTTTTCACCGGCGAGAGTCACACGTTGCCTCGGAAAACAAGGAGACGACAAGAGGAAGAGATTGACCTCTTAATCTAAAATTGAGGTCAGTGATCACAGTATAATTACGGGAAGGGTTCACAAGGGTCGCGCGGGCATATTCCATTCAGCACGCCAGCCGGTCGTGGGCAGACGTTCGCCGAGTCGGAGTGGCTGCTAGGCCTATCTGCCGAGTTCGCTTGGTCGGTGTCGGTGGAATCGTGGCCGTTGGAGCTTTTCCCGGGTGTTTGTGGATCCAGCGTTCTTGTTCGTCGTGGTCTGGTTCAAGTACTTTTTACTTTTTCTTGCTGCTTGAAGTCGGGACGCGTGAGAAGCGCACGTAGAAAAATAAACGTCCGTTGGTCGTCGCGACCGCGACGCTGTCGGCCATGCTGATTTGATCGTAAGAAGTGCGTAGCTTCGGAGCTGTCGTAGGATTTTGTCGTAATCTGCGCAAAACTTACGAAAATTTCGGTTCGTGAATACGAATTTGTTCTTAAGTTTTGTCTTACGCATATTTTTGGCGTAAGATCGTTTCGTGAATCTGGCCTCTGCACTTTCGAAAGTTGCAGGAAAGGTAAGACAGACGCAGACGACGTTGCGAGCAGACGACGGTGCAAAGGAGCAGACGACGCTCCAGATAGGGGATCGCGATCAGCCAATCAGGGCTCGGCGTTCTGACGTCACCGCTACCCCCTGCGCAAGAAGCAGACGAACTTGCCCTCCGCATACGTTTGCGTCATTAGCTAATAAGAACACCGAAAGACGAATCATAGAGAGAAAGGCATGATCGTAATAGACGTAATAATAAAAATATAACAATAGTAATAATAATTTTCACACAGCTCCACCTTCGTACTGCTGTAGAGAAAGGATAATAAGACTTCCTTTTCGCATCTTTCTGCTTCGTCATACCAGCACCGGTCAATAAAAGAAAGTATTCTCGTTTATTTCGGCGTTTACCAACCTTAGGGCACAGGGAACTGCGCCAATATCTTGAGCTATGAGGCTTTACCATCAGTATCTGCCATTTCGGTTCAAGCTTACCTAACTAGCTCGTGTTTTGACTAAATCAACACAGGGGCACTGAAATGCGAGTAGAAAAACAAAGCTTATGCCAGAAAGGCATGTTACATGAAAGTGACTAAACCGAACGACTATTTATTTTTATCTAGCGTTTTGATGACTCGATAGGAACGCCCCCAATTGAGCACAAAGAACTATATACAAGTGGAGCTCTCTTAAGCGAGGCTTGCAGTTGCTGCCTCGGCCTCAATTTCTTTTTGTGCTGTTTGTGTCAGGGTGATGCCATCTTCAGAGAGATCCAAGGTAAACTATATTGACTAAAATTGGAGCGGCAAAATGACGCCAGGGCGCTACACTCCATTCATCCTTAATCTTACGCGGGCAGCGAAGGCTACAGACTCGAGATGGCAGCTTTTAAACTTGCTTTAGCCGAGCGAGGGCTCACACTGGGTAAACATGTTTGAAAGCAAGAAGCGAGTGCTAGCTCGCTTCTTGGACCGGATCCGCTGCAGCGGAGCTGGTCCTAAGAGATCGCAAGAGGCTTAAAAACCGGTCTGGTCTCTTTCGGTCTTACTCGGTCGCAAGAGTGTGAACGGGCCTTAAAGATGAACATAGTACAGTCAAGGTTACATGCTTGAGCCGAAGAACGCAGGAAGGATGCTCCTTGTTACACGTAGAAAAGAATAGGGCTATAAGATCACCAAGCTGTTTTCATTTTATAAATTGCGTCTGTAACTGAGTGCACATAGCTATAAAAGGAGACCGGAGGCTTCAACTTTCTATGTTAGCGCTGCCGATCGAATAAAATGCATTTGCATAAAAAATTTAGTCAAGTTCTGTTCCCGACTACTCAGCGCGTTTTAAGAAGTAGCATAGACTAAATAATTGTTCGTACCATTAAAACTGTAATTTTCAGCAAACAACAGATGACAACACCGGCAAATAGTGGAGGCCAATTTTAACTCAAGATGAGCTCGTGCTCCTCTGAGGCATTCCTGAGTTTACAACACAGAGATCCTTCATCAACGCTGGATGAAAGTGAGCGCTTAAAGAATATTAATTGGACAGAATGTGTTTCATCAGACTTGCTAGGCCTATCTGGTTATACTATTTGATTAGTATAGGGCTGGGCAACTGATCGATTAACCAACCGATTAATCAATAAATGCTTTAATCACAATTAATTATATTTACCGGTCAGTCAGTAAAAGGTTTACGAACCAGAAGGATGTAAAAATGTAACGCTTTCACCTCGCAGACGTGGACGAGTACAGCTGCATGAAGGGCAAACAATAGGTGCAATTTTAGCCTAAATTAAACTGTAGGGGCGAATTTTGTAACTCCAGACAACTGTGGAAGGTTAGACGTGTCCCGGCCAATTCAACGCCATCCGAGTGTCCGTTTAGCGCAACAGAAACTTTTGTGAAGAATCAAGGGAGTTCGATATTGCCGGAGAATATAAACGAAGCTCTTTGCCTCTGAGGCTGAAGTAATAATTTGTAAAAGTGGGTATTTTTTTACTGTTCTTAACTACACATCAAGATTGTTTCGAAATCAAAATTGTATGCTGCGTCGTTTGTCGCATAATTAGGCAAATGCAGTATTTTTTTGCTCTTTTCTATATATTATGCATGGCAATGAACGAGACCGATTAATCGATTAATTAATCGGTGAAAGTGTGGCGATTATTTGGGATAAACGTTTTAATCGACGCCCAGCCCTTTCGATTAGGCGCTAAGAATCCGGGAAGAATGTGTTTTATACTTTTAGAGCGCAGCTCTTAGGCGCCCGTTTCCGGCTTAAGCGGCGTGGGCGTCGCCGTCAGCGTAACCCTAAGGTCACGTGCCCCCCCCCATGTCACGTGACCCTCCCCGTGGATTCCTCAGGTCACGTGACTCCCTCCAGGTCACGTGACTCCCCAGGTCACGTGACCCTCCATGTCACGTGACCTGAGGGTACTGAGGGGAGGGTATACCCCTCCTCCCTCCTCCTCCCCCGTGATCCTGACTGCTACTCCTCCTGCCCTCCTCCCTCATCCTCCTCCTCCACCCCTCCTTCTCCTTCACCTCCTCCTCATCCTTCAACCTCCTCCCCTCGCCTCCTCCTCTCCTCTCCCCTCCCCTCCTCCTCAAGAGCTGCGCTCCAATTCAGCGTTACAGGGAGTTGTAAACGGCTTTCATTTTTTTTATTATACTTTTGAACAAAACCTTTACTAACCTCCGGAACTACAAAGCATCTAATTTTCTCTCAATGACTTGTAAAATAAGATTTAAAAAATGTCGATACTCAACGCCTGAGCACAGTTGTTTCTTCGCTCAAATCTGCCTTTGCTTAGTTCTCCTGTGACGAAAACATTTGCCTTTTTATCAGGAGCATTTCTATACCTTTTCTACTTGCTTCCTGATCGCCCTCTTAGATTTACTCGTATGCTTGTATATTTCCTTTAGTGAGTAGCAAAGGTGCGAGCTCGAAAGTCGTAATGCTGAAAGCGAACAAATTGGTGATACAGCGCCAAATAAAAGCGAAGAGAGATACACAGTAGACAGGACGAGCGCTGAGTTTTTGTTTTCTCAATGATCGTCCTGTCTACTGTCTATCTTTTCCCCTTGTTTATTGCGTGCTCTATCACCAATTTGTCAGAATGAACGAATTCGCCTGCATCGCCACTTTGAGAGCGAACACGTGTGCCCCAATCTAAATTCTAAACTATTTTGTTCTTTGAACATGCATGAATGTCCGCGGAGTTGATTTTTCTTACATAATTCACTGATTGAAAGTGAGATGAAACAAAGGTAACCAGCTCCGTTTGACTCTTCCTGCAAGGTTATACCACACTCCTGGATTTCCAACCCGTCATCTTGCAAAGTGGCAGTCGTATGCATTACTATACCGAATGCGCGTAAAAAAAAAATGACGTTGCGGGACAGGGAATCTCGCGGAAAGAGATGACTGCTGCAGGTCTAGTCAATAATCCCGAGTGCAGTAGTATCGTTTTACCCGCGCGGTCCTAATTAAAACGAAATGCGAGGGGTTCTTTCGCGATGATTCGCGATCGGAAGACCATACTAATCCTGAGCGACTGCCCCGGATTATAAAGGAGTAAGGTGGATAGAGGAGATTGCGAGGTTGTTCACGTTCGAGGCCTTCGATTTGACGTAGTCGATGATAGATATGTCTCTTTATTTCTAATTAGCTTCGAATGAGTCTTCTCTTTTAACGACACCGTCTGGGACATTTATCGAGTCTTCATTAAGGCTGAAGGGGAAAGGCGTTTCTTGCATGAGCAAATATGATACCCTCCATTGATTGTAAGTTGCTTGATCGGACTCCATCCTAATTTCCCTCCAATTCCACTCTAAAAAAATGTGTATCTACTTTTCTGCAAAGCGCATAAAAGAGTCAATCGCTTCAATGTACGGAGGAATCTCAGCGAATGACGAGGCTTAAAATATGTTCAGACCTTAGAGAACGGTCAGCGATACGGCACTGAGCAACACGGTTCACCATGTTGAGTGTCACGGCGAAGACTGCTTTCTTTTTAGGTCTAAACATAATCTCAACCTCGTCATTGGCCGAGTTTCCTCCGTAGCTTGCAGCGATTGACTTTCCCATGTGCTATGCAGGAAAGTAGACGTTCCAGATTGCTTAATGTTGAGCAATTGTTTTTTCGCGCAATGCCCCCAAAAGAAAAGAAAAGAACTGGACGTTTACATTTGCTCTTTTTTTATACCGTGCTTGTATTGCCGTTAAAAGGAATCCAACCAGTTTTACGCCTCTCTTTGAGGTTCAACTCTGCTTAGAGCTAGGAGCCCGAGAGCAAAAAAAGACTGGTGCTTTTGTTTTGTGCATTCATCATAAAGTCACTTACGCTGGGACGGTCCCGCGTCGCGTAATACCGTAACCTGTACTGGAATAGTTATGTACCTCTGCTGGGATTCGATGCGGTTAGAGAAAGCATGTTTAATGCATACACGACGTCCTCCACATGCACAATATACACTGCATTTCTTGAAAACATACGAAAAAATAATGAAACAAAAATATTAATTAAATACACAAATAAACTAAAGGCCCCATTCCTGAAAGTCGTTTTGTAGTTAGGCGTGTATCTCGGCTATATTATATTTTCTACAGTCCACCATCCAATGTTCGTAGATTCAATTAAATAAGAACGGAAGCTCAGTCTGAGTGGGATTAGGACGGGAACATTTCCCAAAGGCAAGGCAGTATAAGAAGGAAAAGTAAGTACCTGACTGCCATAATATTTTGTTATATAAATTATAAAGCATCGGGGTGCAAACCAAAAATGGTTTACATTTGTCTAAGTGTTCTTGTTCAAGTGTAAGTTTCAGTGCACGCGTGATGCGCCTGCTGTATTTCAGATTCGTGATCTTTGCGTCTTTGTTTGCCTGTTTTGAGAGACCTGAGGCTTCACGGTGGGGAAGGACGCTCTCCTCCGGGCATTTCTTCAAACGTGAGTGAGGCACAGATCAAAAGAAGCACTTTTCGGCCAAATTGATCTCTCGTGGGTCGAAGCTTCAGCTTTTTCGTCTTGTTCTTGCAGATGTGCACTTTTAATTGCGTGGCCTTCAGTTTGTTTATTCTCAGTTTCACTATTGTGCTAAAGTTCTACGTGATGCTGGAGTCTGGAAATCTTGCAATGCTCTCGCGGGTGTCTTTTATATAGTATTGCCTGCTGTTTTTGTGCTTGCCTAACGTAAAAGGAATGTTGATTAAGAATTTGTTTGTTTCCTTTCTTTTGTTCGTGCTCGGATTTCGTAAGTAGCTTTTGGGTTAGGTGGTAATGTAAACTTTGTGAAAATAGTTAAAAAAGAGGAAAAAATAAAGAAATAAAATCTTAAATTTAATAAATACTTTTTGTTTTAAAAAATTTCTGGATTGATTGTAGTAAGCTCTTCTACATTTCATCAAGCGCAAGAGCCTGTAGAAAATATATCGATAACTTTTTGATAGCTTATTAAAGCAATAAAACTTATCGACACAATTTCATTCATATATTTGATCCTATATTTTAAATACTTTACAGACAGCAATAATGCTAGTTGTGTAGCAAAACAAGTAGTAGGCGCTTATTTTGTTTAGATTTTTGCCATGTAACGCCATGTAAGCACAAGCCCACCAGGCGTGAGACTACCTTTTGTTCGCTTTTTGTTTAGGGCCTTCGGCACAAATGTCGCTGTAATAAACAATTTCAGATTTGATTTAGTTTTAAGGTTGACTAGTTAAGTCTACCTGGAAGTTTGGTTAGTATTATTAGTAATAATAGTAAAATATATTAGTAATATTGTCGCAGCCATGCTGGTATTGTTAGTAATAAGAAGCTTCCGTTACGCGCACTCCACAAAACTACATGGGGTTGTGTTCCACTGCGGTGCACGCATGTCAATTGCCCCGACATATTTTGCTCCTACTAAAGAATATACTATACACTTTATGCGAAAGCCGATAAAAAAACTGAAACTTGTTACTATAAAAAAGGTTTGAAAGGATGTCATTTAAAAGAGTTTCCCATTGAAGAGCTCTATTTAATGTCTGTATTGTTTCGAACTTGTTAAAAAATTAGATCAGGATAGAAAAAAAAATACTACTTTTATTTCATCGCAGGGAAACAGAACCCCATGCGTTATAGAGTGAAGCTGCTTTGACCTTACTCACAGAGTTCTTGAAGACCAGAGTGAACCGAGCTCTCTTGTCGAACTCGCATCTCGAATTGAGACCGAATGTCTTTTATTCGGAAGGGTTACAGCATTCCTGACAAAAGCAAACAAAACAAAAACAAAAAATTGACAATGGCCATAGTTCATACAATGGGGCGTGTCATCTACAGTTGGCCATGCATGCGCCACAAAAAAGAAAAAAGAGGTGTTTTTTTAAGTGTTAAATTTAGGGGCGCATGGTGACCGGCCGTTTTGTCCCAAGTAGGAAATTGGCGATGAACATTTTCTACACTCGCATATTAGTGACGACGTTTCAGGCTAGTGATCGATCATCAAGCCCACGTCGGCTAATTTAAAGATCAAACGCGTGTAAAAAAAGAAAAAAAAGATGGCGGAGTGTAAGGGAACAAGCAAAAGGAATTACACAAACGCCTTAATTTTTTTTAAAGTAGAGCCAGCAAATAAAGTTCGCTTAGAGCATCGGCACTCCGTTTGCCGATTATCTCGCGGTAGCTGCCATTTTGGAAGTTAGTGCGTAGCGGGTGCAATGGACCCATTTCGAAAGTCCGCTTCAACGCCTGTCCGCCATTTCTTGCTCACACGCCTTGAGCACCTATTGGACACGAGTGTGACGTCAGCGTTCGGCGAGCACTCGGATCCAATCACGCGCCCCGTGCCCAAGCAATGGCGAACGCCAAGGTTGCTTGATGGACTTTTGAAAAAGAGTCTACTGGTGATTGTTACATTTCGAAAAGT
>JAZHYW010001599.1:0-30639 GCA_037355805.1 Ixodes ricinus | reverse complement strand
AATGGGCAATGTCCTTAAGCTTGTGCCTCACCGGTGAGGCATTGACAGTTGTGGGTCGGATGACACCAGAGCAGTCATTGGATTATTCTAAAGTCAAACTTTCCCTGCTACAGCGGTTTCGTTACACCACCGAAGGGTACAGAGAGAAATTCAGGGAAAGCAAGCCAGAGGAGGCAGAGACGGGGAAACAATTTGCAGCCCGACTTCTTGGGTACTTTGATCGCTGGGTTGAGACTGGAGAAATTTCGAAGACGTTCGAGGCCCTGAAAGATCTGATAGTTGCGGAACAGTTCTTAAAATATTGTCACCCAATGCTATCAGTCTTCTTAAAAGAGAGGAACTGCAAGACGCTCGAAAACATGGCAGTAACCGCGGACCACTTCTTAGAGGCGCAGGGCCAAACTAACTTGGCAAAAAGGAACAACGACAGCCTGAACAGTAACAAGGGTGGAGATCGAAGTAAGGAGGATACCCGAATGCCATCCACCGCTAGGGGGAGGAATCAATGTTTTCTCTGCAACAAGCCAGGTCACAAGGCAGCAGACTGCTGGGCGAGCACTAAGGCTCAACGCTTACCCGTGTGTTGGAGATGTGGGAAAACGGGACACAAGGCAGCAGCATGTAACTGGAAACCGCAAGACAAGCAGGATAGACCTCCTCAGGCTTCCTGTATGCTTTCCGTTCGACCAACACCTGACGAGACCGACCCAGATGACACATATGTCCTACTGAAGAACGGGGACAAAATCCCAGTGGTGAATGCGGCACTTGGAAAGGCTCCACGATTTCTAGTAGAAAACATGCCAGTGGTTCGGGGAGAAGTGGGAGATCGAGCTGCCACAGTATTGCGAGACAGTGGGTGTAACACGATTGTAGTGAACAGAGACCTGGTTACGGATGATCAGCTAACTGGGGTTTCCAGTCCGGTGTTTTTGCTGGATAGGACGGTCAAATATCTGCCAGAGGCAGAAATTGATGTAAGAACGCCTTATTTTACGGGCAGGGTATTGGCGAAGTGTATGGAGAACCCTCTGTATGATTTGGTACTCGGGAACATTGAAGGGGCGAGAGGGATTGATGATCCAGATGAGGAATGGGAGGGAGAAGGATCAGGGAGATCTAAAAGAAGTGAGGAGAGTAACATGCTGATAAGCACGTCCGTGCGGCACGAGACTGCCGGCAGGATGACCCAAGACGAGGGTGAAAGGGTGCCAGACGACGGTGTTCTGGATAAAGAAAGGAAATACGCAGGGGCGCTCAGAAAGGGGCGCTCAGACAGCCAAAGGACGATTTCCGAGTTACCAGTCATGACATTGGATCCGATTGACATTGACCACGCTAAGCTGAAGGAGGCACAACGTAGTGATGAAACACTGAAGAGGTGTTTCGCTGTCGTTGGCACAGCGTTTGTGTCGGGAAAATCGCAGGAATCCGAGTTCTTTCTACACAACTATATTCTCTACAGAAGATACAAGGACTCGTCGCAAAAACAGTGGAAACAGCTGGTGGTCCCCAAAGAATTTCGGCAGATTGTGTTGAAGCTCGCACACGAGGGGATCATGGCCGGCCACCAAGGAACAGGAAAAACCACCGATCGTATCCGTGAGGAATTCTATTGGCCGGGAATAACAGCGGACACGAAACGATTCGTGAAATCGTGCGACATTTGTCAGAGGACTATCCCGAAACACTTGGTTATCAGGGCACCCCTAGAAAATATGCCTATCATTAGTACACCATTCCATAGAGTTGGCATAGATATCATCGGACCTATCAATCCGGGTTCAGAGTCCGGCAGCAGGTATGTTCTGACGGTGGTGGACTTCGCAACCAGATACCCTGATGCAATCCCATTGAAGAGCATTGACACCGCGGAAGTCGCAGAGGGTCTGTTACAGATATTTGCCCGAGTAGGCTTACCACGAGAAATTGTCAGCGACCGAGGGTCATGCTTCACTTCAGCCTTAATGAAGGAGGTCAGCCGCTTGCTCTCGCTCAGACATCTGACCACGACGCCTTACCATCCAATGTGCAATGGATTGGTCGAAAGGTTCAATGGGACAATTAAACAAATGATTAAAAGGATGTGCCAAGAAAAACCGAGGTGTTGGGACCGGTACCTTAATCCGTTGCTCTTCGCGTACCGGGAGGTGCCGCAAAGCAGCCTAGGATTTTCACCCTTCGAACTTCTTTATGGCCGACATGTTCGCGGTCCCATGACGGTGTTGAAGGAACTCTGGACAAATGAAAGCATAGACCCCGAAACGAAAACAACCTATGGTTATATGGTGGATCTTCGACGGAGACTAGAAGAGACTTGTAAGACCGCCCATGAGGAATTGAGGAAAGCTCAAATGACCCAAAAGAGGTACTACGACAAGAAAAGTGGAGTTCGACAACTGAAAGAGGGAGACAGAGTTCTCATCTTGTTGCCAACGGACAAAAACAAGTTGATTCTGCAATGGAAGGGACCATTTCCAGTATTAAAAAGGAGGAATAACGTGGACTACCTAATAGACCTTGGAAGAAAGGCTACTGTATTTCACATCAATATGCTCAAAAAGTACGAAGAGAGGGAAGTTCTATGTGCTCCCCGTCAAGCCCTGGTTGGCATTACCATCGAAGAGGAGTCAGAGGAGCAAGACATTCCTAGTGTCTGTCTTAGCCAACTGGAAGGCTACAACGATGTACAGATGTCAGAGGAGCTAACTGAACGACAAGCAGGAGAGGTCTACCAACTGCTAGAAGAATTTCGAGACGTATTTTCGGACTGTCCCGGTCGAACCAGTCTCGTACAGTGCAAACTGAGATTGACAACGGACACACCAATTCAAGTACGCCCGTATCCTGTCCCTCTAGCACTGCAAGACGCTGTAGAAATGGAGGTAGACGAGATGCTACAACAAGGCATTATTGAGAAGTGCGATTCAGCCTACAGTTCACCGGTAGTTGTCGTCAAAAAGAAAGACAAGACCACAAGGCTCTGCATCGACTTTCGCCAACTGAACAAGGTTCTAGTACCTGATTGCGAACCTATCCCCCGAGTCGACGTGATATTCGCTAGAGTGAGCACAAAACGTTACTACTCCAAATTTGACTTTGCGAAGGGCTACTGGCAGGTACCAATGGCTCCAGGGTCAGAGGACGCAACGGCTTTCTCGACAACAACGGGATTATATCGATTCCGGTTTATGCCCTTCGGCATCAAAACAGCCCCGGCAGTATTTACACGGCTGATGAGGAAGATTCTTGATGGCGTACCGGACGCTCACCACTACTTTGACGATGTTTTAGTTGCGTCTGACTGCTGGGAAGATCACTTAAAAGCAGTGCGTCAGTTTTTGACCAGGGTGAGAGAAGGAGGACTAACAATCAAACCCAAAAAGACAGAGATTGGCTTCTCCAAAATAACATTCCTGGGCCATAAGGTTGGGCAAGGATCCGTCGAGCCTCTAACGGAGACCCTGGAGAAAATCCAGGACTGTAAACAACCTCGAACCAAAAAGAAGTAAGATCATTCCTGGGATTAACAGGCTACTACAGGGAGTTTATCCCAAACTACGCGGAGACCGCACTCCCTTTGACGGAGCTGACGAAACAAAGAGCGCCTGACAAAGTTATCTGGGAGAAGAAACACGCAAAGGCATTCGATGAACTGAAAAGACTGCTTTCCAGAAAGCCTATCTTGAAATCACCAGATGTGACGAAGATATTCGTACTGAGGACAGACGCCTCAGAAAGGTCCTTGGGAGCCGTGCTCATGCAAGAGCACGACAACGTTCTTCATCCCAACGCTTATGCTAGTCGTAAACTACTACCCCAAGAGGTCGCCTATTCCACCATAGAGAGAGAATGTCTAGCTCTCATATGGGCAGTAAAAAAGTTTCATGTATACTTGTTCGGAAGACACTTCACCATACAAAGCGATCATCAACCGTTGCAGTACCTTAATTCAGCCAGAAAATTAAACAACCGGGTACTGAGGTGGAGTTTACTACTCGCCGAATACGACTTCCACGTCGCGTACATCAAGGGAAGCGAAAACTTTGGAGCAGACTTTTTGAGTCGCTTGTAATCTGCACGGGCACATCACTGTCATCGTGAAGACCTGTCCATCCCTTTGTGTATTGCAACTTTCTATGACAAGATGAAAACATGGCTTACACATGCAAGTTTGGTAAACACAAGCAATATGATGGCTTGCGAAACTGGGACGTGAGAACGCGAACAGCCAGCTGAGTGAGTGTCAACACCAGCCAAATTGCTTAGTTTAACTTAGAAAAGCAGTGCGATGTTTCTTACTCTTATGTCTTTGGTTTGATTGTTTGTTTGTTCCTTTTTGAAACAATTGGAACAATTGTCTTAAAGGGGGGTCGTTGTGATGAGGTGGACTATAGAAGCGAGAAGAGAGAAAGACGAAGTGGGGCCGGGCAGTGTGGTGCGCGTGATAAAGGGGGCTTCTGAAGGCAGATCGGCAACTGCGACGCTAAAAAAGACATCGGTGGGCTCCCGCGGTCCCGACGGCAGCAACGACTGGTTCTGGACGGGCGGCTAGAGGCCCGTGAGAGCTAGCCCTGGCCAAGGGGACCGCCGCCTACGCCGGAAAGCGACCATTCCCCAAGCCGACCCAGAAGGCAGCACCCGTGGCCATTCCCCAAGCCGACCCAGAAGGCAGCACCCGTGGCCGCCGCCGACGACGACGTGAAGGTGCGGTGCCTGACTCGAGTGAGACTACGTCATCTATTTTCGTTTTTTCTTCTGTACATAATACACCTCTCTTTCTTTCACTCGCCGTCCTCGGGTTCTTTGTCCTTTATTCAACATCTTCACATCACACCCTTCTAGTGTACACGTTTCTTTCCTTTTGATCAAATCAATTTCCATAGAGATCCATAAGACACACGCGTATTTTATCAAGTGTTATCGTACTTCCAAATAGGATCCCTATTTTTATGCAATGTTTACTGCAAATTCTGCACTAGCGACTAATTAAACTATTGCAAACTTTTGCAGAACACTAAGGATTGTTTTTATCTGTGTCAATATACATCATCAAATGTAATTACTGTGTGGTGTTATGCAACTCTATTGAAATATATTTGACCAAAAGGAATAGCCACAAGGGTGTGTCGAAAAAATCAACATCAATAATAAAGCTTGGAAATGTCTTGAATAGGCTTTTCATAACTTTGAACTTCGAGTCTAAGAAGTTTCTCGACCTATATTCATTCTTTAGAAAGACGTTTGATGCCCTTTTGTTTTTAGAAAAATGGTGCAGTGTATGATGTTTCTCTATTTCCTAGAGTGAAAGCTGAAGGTGATTCTCGGTTGTTTCTTTAGTGGTATTTACCTAGATTTTAGTAGGTTGCATCTTTGTGTTTTCTGCCTTGATAATGCTAGGGTTGTATACAGTACAATGCCGTAAGATCCGAAACGAATTACCTTTGTAGATTGGTTAACCATAGTTCTGATAGGTATCTTCATGGCTTTCCTGTTTTCTTGTTTGGGTTGCCTATTTATTTTGTCCATTAAAACTCGGGTGCGTTCGAGACATTTATCGCCGTTTGTGTCATCCTTCAGAGAGCCCGTCTTGCATGAATTCACCTTGTGTAACTCGTACCAGCTAGCTTGCATCCTCGATTTTTTTCGTCAACAAAGTTCTGTATCAGTTACACTTCAAGGTACATGCATGACCAATGTTCGTCAAGCTATTGCAAGTTCACAGTTAATCCATAGAACAGAATAAAATCATACTTTTGTTGACTATTGGGCTGATGATTGGATTACTTGCCAGAACAATATTAAAAATAAACAAAGCGAAGGGCACAGGAAGAGAGGTACACAAACATACCACATAACGACGGTGTGTTCATCTCTACATCATTGTCCATGCCATTGCGTTCTCTTTTTAGTGATGCCATTGTTATTACATTTTTGTGGGGGTCTATTTTTCAGGGGCGTACACTGTAATGACCCACCAGCTATGGCGTTCACTTTAGGGGCACCTCTCGCTTCGCCACTGGCCCCATCCTGGACAAAGTGCAGAATAGACATCATTTCACACTCCTGGGCAGTTCCCCAGGTTTTTGTAGGTTGTAAGCCACCAGTCAAGCTAGTCAGGCACGCTAGTCCTGCGGGAAATGTCAAAATAATTTGTTTAGACATAAATACTTATGTTTTACGTCTCCGCAAAACCACAAAACAAAGAGCAAAGCAAATGGTTTAACCTTTTGGAATGAATCGCTGGAATTTGGATGAGACCACATGTACGAGTAACACGCTACTCTACAACCAGTGGCGCGCCTTAATTTAGAATGCTCACTTTTTATATTACTTCGAGTTCATTGAAAACATTAGTTCCAATGAGTAGAAAAAATAAGGTTCCTTTGAAATACCCCGTAATTTAACTGAACTTTACCTGATAACACCCACAAATAGTAGTGTGCGCTAGTACTGTGCGTCAATTATAATTTGGAACTGATCTATGGCTTACATTTATTAAATTAATTGATGAATTAGAATAATGTGAAGGTTCATAAATTATTTCTAAGTAACACAACATTAAGCATATTATGTTATACATGCGGGGATGTAATTACTGGGATTCCTATATCCTTATAAACGCAAGAACCCCACATACTATTAAAGTTATTTCATTTCATTTTTACGTGTCTGACACACAAAAGCAAATGCCGCAGGTGAAAAATCAAAAGCTGGAAACAAGCTGCCAGCTACTAGATATTTATGAAGTAATTGAAAATTGCAATATTTGGAGTACAATGCAAACATACACTGGAACAGAAAGCTGAGCGGCAAATATGATATAGCTTTCAGAGAAGTATGCCATACAAAGTTATTCCCTCCACTGGGAAATGACAGTATACCCAAAATAATAAAACAAAATAGTTGTTACAATATTTCTGAAATATAAGGCAACCTTCTATCAACACGCTTAATGTAGAGGAAGGTTTGCTCCAATAAACCTTGTTGTGTGACTGCCATGAAGCACGAACGTCGGGAAAGTAACCAGGCTGTCATTTTAGTGAAATCACGCTAAGATCCTTGCCATTTATATCAGCTTCAACTTGACTACAGCGGCATCTAGCACAGATTCAGACTGCGTTATAATATATAGTACGTAAAGAAGCACATCGTACTATAAGTAAAACTCCAAACACTAAATTTCTCTACAAGAATGTTTGGGCAATTATGTGTGGTATTTCCTTATCTGCTGACCGCCAGGCAGAATGTTGCTACACACGAGTTCAGGAGTACATAAACCATTGATTGGATGTTATTGCTGCAACCAAAGACTCTACCCTCGTACCGTATACTTTGTGCCAGTATGGCTGACTAGAGCACTGCACTGGCTGGAATTTCTAGATTCGAAGAGCGCCAGAAAACAAGGACAACTGAAGGAATAGACGAAACGATGCGCTCGTTTCGAAGAGCGCTTCGTTTCGTCTATTCCTTCTGTTGTCCTTGTTTTCTGGCGCTCTTCGAATCTAAGATGTACCAACTTGCCCAACTCCAGATTCTTCTGGAATTTCTAGGCCCGGCCGGACCCGGCCCGGTAGAGGCACGGCCCAGGCCCGGCCCGAGCCCGACAGAATATTGAATTTCTAGGCCCGCCCCGACGCGGCCCCGAAGAAACACTGCCTCAACCCTGCCCGGGCCCGGCAGAAATGTTAGACAGGGGTTTGAGCCGGGCCCAAGCCCGAGAAAATTTTAGAGATATAATCCTGCGCCCAGCCCGAGCCCGACGGATTATATACATGTTGTCACAAAAACAATTTACAGGGTTTTAGATACCGCATAAATAAACTAGGCATCGCCGAACGCTCATTCTCCACCCAAAGTTAGCGCTAGAGGTCACAACCAGATGCCAAAGTTTCAGCCCGATCCGATACCTTATTCAAAGTTATAAGTGATTTTCTGAAAATTTCTATGGCAAAATGGAGCCCATTTTTGCTTGTTTTCGGTTTCCGGTGCCATAGAGCCCAAAGTATTTGAAAACTCTGTCGGCCGCCATTTTCCCATTAAACTTTGCAGAAAATTGCTAATAATTTTCGAATAAGGTATCGAATCGGGCTGAAACTTTGCCATCTGGTTACGACCTATAGCGCTACCTTTGGGCGAGAATGAGCATTCGGCAATGTCGACTTTATTTTTGTGGTAAAAAACAAAACCTGTAAAGTTTTAATGCGAGAGCATTAACCGTCTCATGGAGTGAGCCAACGTCATCTGCTTTGAAACCATACAAAACGGCCCCTTAAGCAAACCACGCGCAAAGCTAGCCAACGGAACCTTTTCTACTTCGGTCTCCTTCGCCGGCGCGCGTCGACGAGGCTCCCATTGGCCGCTACGCGTCTGTTTGTGTGGTGTCATCCTGACTGTGTTATCACACTGTTGTGTTATCACTGATCACCGCGTTCGCTCGCCTCTTATCGGTTGCGCGGCGCAGGGCAATACATACGGCGCGTGGAAGAAATCAAGGGGTTCGTTCTGCTGGGAACTGCGTTGCTGTCTGTTCCTTCCTCGCGCCGCAAGGCACACGACAGATTGAACGATCGCTCACCCGATGGCGCTGCGTGTCCGCGAGGCAGCAGCTCCGCCGTTCCACACCCAAGGTCAGCGCGTTGTACGCCGCAGATTAAACAAGGGAGCGAAGCGATGCGTGCTTTCGCATTCACAACTCATAAAAAGTGCTTAGGTGTACCTCGAGGCTCTTTCTTGTGACACCCTGTATATGAGCCCAGAAAAGTTTGCAGGCTTTAGCCTAAGAACTGTCTAAGCATGAAGCGAGCATATTTGATTTATATTTCTTTAAAACTTGGACCGAGTTTTTTTGGCCCGATAAATATCCCGACTTAGACGATACACTTTTCGATAATATGAGCGAAATAAACACTTCCTAAATGAGTTTGAAAAAAAAATTGGGCAATTTTTGTTTTATGCATTTCTTGAAGAGATATTGGACTTTTTCGTTGTTCTATTCGTTTCACGGATAATTTTCATCTCTACATGCTATTTTCGAAGAAACGATCGCAGTCATACTAATGCATCCTCAAAAGGTTGTATAAGCATAAAACTATCTATGGTAGCTAGCTTATTCTTGGTGGCCTAGTAAGCCCCCCCCCCCCCCCACACAAAGTGCAAAGTACAGCTCGCGTTTTTTTTTCTAATGATTTTTTTTTGAAATGCAGAGGAAAAAGACATTTATATTGTACCCTGTGACTGGAGCGAAGTAGTTTTCCTGACCGCACTTTCCTACTATGCTGCAGAAATCCTTACGTTTCTTTTTATCCACGTAAAGACTCCAAATGCAAAACGTCCCTACTTTTTGGTGTTTGGGGGGGGGGGGAGAGGGGCGGCGCCATAGTGATTTTTCATTGCGTTTATTTGTTTTCATTGCAGCTTAAAGGTAAATGAGCACACTTTTTGCAATCAACAATTTTGAATTTGCGGCACACGACTGCTCAGCCACGGTCTGGGCCGGCAGGGCCGGTACAAATATTTTGTTCAAGCCCAAGCCCGGCCCGGACCCAAGAAAATACGTGCTACCCGCCCGAATGAGACCCGCGGGCCGGGCCGGGCTCAGGCTGGCCCGCGTGCTCGGGCCTTCGGGCTCGGGCTTTCGAGCTGGCCCGGGTCCATGCGAGTGCTCTATGGCTGACTATACTTACCACCCCGTCGGGTAGACGGACGAAGAATATTAACATTTTAGCAACCTGGTCAGCAGCTGTGTCCATAAGCTAAAAGGAAAACAAAAGTTGGATCACCTACACTAAACACAAAAAACATCTTTTATTAACTAGTATTGCGAATTTGAAAATATGGTTACCTTAACCCTGTTGGAACAAGATCATAATGACGAAAATGGAAAGCCCTCTCTTTTGTGAAGAAGTGATATCGATATTCAGTGACAAATAAATTGTAAACATCTCCCACCTCTTTCCACATTAGCAGCAGGAACGACGCTAAAGAGGAGGTCGCCGCCTTTTCACCGTTCGCTTTACTTAAGTGGAAAGAGGTGGGAGGAGCTTCCACTTTACTTCTAACCTTTCACTTACTCGTTCACTGAGGTTCGAGACAAAAAAATCTGCATGCTGACCCAGGCCCCTTGACACTTTCTGAAGCTGGGTCACTACGCTTAATTTTCGAGTCCAAACCTTTAAATAGTTTTAAATAAAAATAGAGCATGTCTCTATTGGCCTTCCCCAGGTGTTTATTCTCTTAAATAAAAGCAACTCTGCGGAATGTTTACCATATCCTAATATCCATTACATGCTCGAAAGAATGGCCACCGGATCACATTACTTAGCCCAAAATACTTGGGCATCGTTTTACTTCACAATTTTCATAACCATACTCGTTAAGAAGTTGAAAGCAAAAAGAAAGCTTCCTTATCATTGGGCGAAAAGCATTACCACGACACAACGTCAAAACAGAATACTATTGATAAAATACCTGATGCTCTTCGACCTTCTTTTGTTCGGCGACAAACGCAATGGCATTATTTTTTTTTTTTTGGTGGCGCTGGCACCGTTTCTTGTCTTGGTATATTTTCTCAATTTTACGCGTCATTAGTTTACCGTAAAAGTGAAATATGTGTGAAATCGGCATACGCGACAATTTCCCGAAAATAGAGCGCAGACGATGATGTGGCAAATACTGCGAAACCTACCGTATGGTTGAGAGTGGAAGCTTTTCAGGGTTATTCGCACACTGGAGCCACGGTGTTCCAACTCACGAGACAAAGAGTGACTAATAATTCGAGTACTCGACCTGAAAATGGAATTCAGTAAAGGATATGAAAGGAATATAAACTGTCTGATGCCTCGATATCTGCTACCAGATAGCTCGGTGAACAGCTCCGATGTGTTTTAAAATCTTTCTTAAGTTATATAAAACACGAAAGATTAGAGAGATTTAGCAAATCCTAAGCTTCTGAGAGCGAAACCACAGTTCAGGTGCTCAATCCATGCTTCAAGAGTGCCCACACAAGCTCCCGATAGCAATGTCTAGATGTAAAGTACAGTGTACTAAATGTATATTTTAGCTCGAACACTGTAACGATAGAGCGCTCTGGTTTTTTGCCTGCTCAATTCCAACAGCTCGCAGAGGTGTTTATAAAGCGAGAACACGCGCCGTTGTAACAATGAAAAAGTAATTTATAGCGTGACCGCCACGTCAGAGCACTGTGGGATCGAACCCATTGAAAATTGCCGACAAAGGAATCAGTCAGTCATATGTGGCCGTTACCATCAAATTTTAATATTTCACAAGCCTGCGAGGTGTTAGAGAGATTGACATGCACTTATCAACATCGTGGACTAATACTGAATGTTCTAAAATGATGTTGCAGATAGTGTTTAACCTTTAAACCCGACAAAACTTCCCCGGTCGGAGATGCAAATTGCACGAGGCGGCGTACTACATAAATCTGAAACATGAATTAGCTTTGGCTGACGAACGTCTTTCCTTCAAAAGAACGGCTTAGATAGGTGGCACCACGGCGGCGCTGCTCAAGGAAGAAACCGAAACTACTTGTGGTAGTTTCGATACGGTTGAAGGCTGCGGTCCCAGGCAGCCATCTTGAACAAGGCGTTAGTTCAACCAATAGATGGCGACACGCACCCGTGGGGTGGCCGAAACATTGGTTCACGGTGGGATGGCTCGAGCACCATCACGTTTCCCTCGTGGCCTTGCTCGCGCCGCTGCCAGCTGTGCTCAGCTGGCTCAAGTAGCGTGGCCCAGCAAACGCATGTATGCGAGAATGTCAGGCTTCGTATAAATTGTTCTCTGATATAGGGAGATGCGTTTCGGTGGTTGTCACGGGCTTGCGCAATAAATCTTACCAAGAAGGAATCAATTGTTGATTGACGTGTCAATATTCTTTCAATGAAAACTTCTTCTGCAGGAATGCTCGCTCAAGTAGACTCAATCTCCCAAGACACCAGTGGAAGCGACGTCAAGTAAACTGCTTCGCAATTCACGGTACTTACCTCACCATTATAATGACGACCGAAAAGTGACATAACGAAATATTGTGTTTCACGGGATCCGGAAGATTTTGTAAAGGTTGTTACATTATAGTTCCCAGAAAACAAACGCCGTTGCAATATTTTCGGAAGTACCGACACATATAATGTTGTAAGTACAGCTTAGGAGGAGTATGATGAAAACCATCAGAATAAATAGGAAGACGTTTATTTGCAATGAAGACGCTATGAATGAACGGCGTTTAGCGACGGCAAGTTATGAGCGTATGGGAATTTATAAGTTCACGTGATTGCTAACTATGGATATGCGGACAATGACGACCTGTTTTGTCGGGAGATGGAGTAGCGGTGATGACCTGATATTGGACGACTCGTGGCAGACCAACAAGCAAGTTTCTTCTCAGTGAATGGTAAGCGTCCAGTGTCAAGCACAGCACGTGGCTACCGACGTTGTCGACGTTTCGAACACTTACCGCTTTCGACAAAAGTGCTGGCACCTGGGCTAACTTTGTGGAAAGAGTCGAAGGCTTCCTCGAGTCCAGCGCCATCATGAACTGTAACTGGAAACGATCCACTATTCAGTCTGTGGGTGGCGAAACGTATCCGCATCTGCGGAGTCATGGTCGATGCGTACTCTAAGTGGTTGGAAGTTTACACGATGCCTGCCACGACGTACAAACGCGTCATTGACGTTCTACGCTCTCTTTTCCCTACTTTTGCCCTACCGAAAATACTTTTCTCTGATAACGCGCCAAATCTTGCTTCAAATAAAATAAACAAGTCCCCCCCCCACAAAAAAAAAAAAAAACGGCATCAGGCATTACATTAGTGCACCATACCATCCTGCAACTAACGGGCAAGCAGAACAGATGGTGTGCGAAACGATGAAAGCCCTCTTGAAGCTTACGGAAGAAGCAGTTCAGTGAAGAATCGCCAGGTTCTTGTTCCAGCAGCACGCGACGGTCTCATCTTACACGGTAAAAACACCCGCCGAAGCAATGTTCGACGGACGAAGAGCCACACCCCTCGATCTCATGATACTATGGCCATGAATGAAGATCGAGAGATTCCCAGATCGGGAGTAATGGCAGATTATTCGGTCGGACAACTCGTCTACGTGAGGAATTTCAGCGGAAGTCGGGCCTTCGATGTAAAACTTGAGTAGAAAAGGCTCTAAGTTGGTTGACAAGAAGGTGTCATCCCTCTGAATACGTTGGATGTCAATGCCCTTGAGTGTAAATATAACGAAATCACAAAACTCTCTTTGTGTATTGTGTAACTGCCCTTGTATTTGGTAGTAGAAGCTATGGTGGTGATTTGGACCTTTCACACCAGGCTCCTTTTTCTTATTTTTCGCCCCATACTCCTTTGCGGTTTCAGTAGGCTTCAACAATCTTTTGGAACGGTGACACTTTACGTCAACGAGGCCATTTGTTCCAATTAGTCAATCAGGGAATGCTGCTAGAAATCCGTCCTTCATATTAACGAATAAGCCGCAACTTCTGCACATTGCAGTTTTCCTGTTCCACGTAAAGTTGTAAAGCAGCATCCTCATTGATTCTACCATATTCTGTTGCGGGTGAAGAAAGGTCTTTGGGTACACGATACTTGAAACAAGTCTGGCACTGTACGTTGTGGTTCGACATCCACTAATATCGTCGTCCTTATAGAACCTCATCATTTAATCATTACCTCGTCACCTTATATTGCTCTTCATCAACAGTAAGTTCAATAGGCTACCGCCATATTACAATCCAAGAATTGAAAAATTGAGTCGTTCAATCCTTCAATATGTTTATTATTTATATAATGTTATTACGTTACATTACCTCGAGACGATCGACGTCCATCTTCGATCTTCAAATACTTGTATAAGGGGGGGGGGGCGATCGGTGGCCAAGTGCATGTCTAGCGCACACCAGCTCGGAGCACGTGGAGCGAAAGCTCGCGCTGCAGAACCCACCCCGCCCCTGCCCATTTCGATCTGGAAGGGCATCATACCGGCGTGCGGTCGTGTATCACTACTGCCACGTTAAAGACCCCAGGTTTGCGGTTGTACCGCACTGGCTAAATTGCTCATCTACACCTGAGACACCAGACGCCCACTAAGGCAGACTAACTTCCGGCTGTATAAACATACACACAACAATTTGCAATTAGACGCACAATCACAAAGAACACAGCGTGCCGCCTCTTTTCTTTGGACCGTCTTTTTGTTAACCAGCGCGAGCTCGCGCGTTCTCTCTTCTGAGACGGTTAGAACCAACGTTGATTAGAACAGTCGCAAATAAAACCCGCGTTTCTCCTACCCGGCCGCTTCCTCCTCTCATTATGTGTAGGTGGTTAAAACTAAATAAGCTATAATAATGGTGTATTATTCATATTTAGTTTCAGTTTCAGTCAGGGGAATGGAGGTTCGCAAGAAGTAGGGCCAATAAATGAGCTGCGCTTAGAGTATCGGCACTCTCTTCCCCGACAGTGTTGTGGGCGCCGCCATTTTGGTGCTTGTGCAGAGCAGGTGCAACTGCCGATCGTCATGATTTAAAATTGCGACTTTCTCAGCATTAGATTCGGTGTTAGGAAGCTCATGTAATATTGCTTTGCTTTGTCGCAAACTGTTTAAAGTGGAGGACGGAAAAGCGTTTCTTGTGATTTCAGATACAGCTTCAAATAACTGGCAACCATGATTTTAAGCCACAATATGGGCAAGTGTCGCTACTCTGAAGCGTAGCTTATTTAATCACACTATTCATGGCCTTGTTCAAGAAGCTTGTAATACCTGGAGGGGCCATGACGTGAGCCCCGTGGATTCAACAAGCCACTACCTTTTGACACCTGCCTCTTCCTCATTGTTCCTGCTAGCAGGGACTCAAACCGTAACCGTAACCGAAACCGAAAACCGTTTAGGAACCAAATATTTTCAGTAACCGTAACCGGAACGAAACCGTTATTCGAAATTTATAAAAACCGTAACCGTAACCGTAACCGTAAATTATTTACCGGGAACCGGTTTTAACCGATATTAACCGAAAAAATAAAAAGATTAGTTTTTCTCAAGTATGACCTTGAGGAGGTATCTTGAAATGTCGTGGCCATTTGACAGAGTTACTGTCAGCGAGTGGTGCATCTGGTAATACATTTCCGTGGAATCTATCTTTAGTATTAAGAATACTTAGTTGAAATCAGTGGTCCAGCTTATATTAAAAAAGTATCTATCTCTAAATCTTCCACACTCCTACATCGCTACATATATTCAGTACTTGCCGCCTTCAGGGTATTAACTAATAAGTTAGAATTCTCAGATGTCCATCCAACTCGGTTCTATCAAAACCACCGATGTTCCTAACATGCAGTAGCCAGTATGAAGAAACGAGGTAAATTGACCATCACGCAAAGCTGGCGGAAAAGAAAACCTGGTATTTATTTAGTCTGAAACATGTCGCGAGTGGTGATTTGGAAACAACACAAAAAGAAAAAAAAATGTCCGAGGTTTGACATATGGCGTTTTGTATGATATATATATATATATATATATATATATATATATATATATATATATATATATATATATATATATATATATATATAGATATGCTCAGGCTAACAGCAGCGGAAGGAACGAGGAAACGTCCGAAGGGTTTCGAAGTTTTTTATTTTCCTTCTCGTGCCGAGACCCTTTTTCAAACCGAGTGGCAGCTGACGGCACTACCACGCATCTCAGCAAGACAAGAGAAAAAGCCAAGGAGAAGGATGCCTTGTCTTCGAACGCGGCAACGCACAATGCCACCAATGACGGAGCCGCCCTCGTCCAACAGACAGGGGATGCAATTTCTGCTACCTTCGCCTCAAACTTGAGAGCTGCCCTGCTTCCAATCGTTGATGCCAAGGCCGGTCTCGCCCCACACGGCCAGCAGTCTCAGCAGTCCCTGTCGCAGAACTCTAAACGCGAGCTATTCGAACGTCAGCACGGTGAGCTCGAACATCCACAGACGTGCCAAGAGATCGCATCCAGCATCGCCGGAGCCCTCCCCCTGCTTCCGCCGGAGGTACGGCGGAAGCACGAGGAGGGCTACTGAAATCATTTTAACCAGAGCCACCAATGCGATCCAATTACCTCTGGTTAAGCCCTCACCGCCTATTCCCGGAGCGAGGGTCTGTTAGGCCTACGACATTCTGCGTGATCTTGCCCAGAACACCAGAAGTTTGTCCACGAAATATATTCACGAGATCCAGCATCTCCACCCGTATCGGTTCTACTGGGGTACGCCATGCTCCCCGAACACCAGCACCCAATTTTCGATAGACTGGAACTATTCCACGTCGATGCGAGAGGGAACTGGAGGGCGGCTATCCTATCCCAGGCTTCCAGGCGCGAGTCGGAGGTTTTCAGAGAGCTCTCCGACCAGCTACCCAACCAGCCTCGACGCGGCCGTCACACATCTCGTGCTCCTGCGAACACCAACTGCCGCCCAGGCACGAAGTCTACGAGGCCCTCTAATGCTAAGTGAGTCCGGCAGCTACCCTGGGTCTTCGAGACCCACCAATGCCGTCATCGACGGCACCGTCGTCACTTGGACGCTCTGGACGATTTCCCGGTCGAGGACTTTCTCGCCCATGCATTTTGCAAGGCTGGCGTCTCGGCCGACCTTGCCCGTGCTTGATCTTGGACCGAAGAAAACGACCCATTGGATCCGGACTCGACGGCCACCGCCAGCGAGCGAATTCTGGAGTGGCTCAGCAGGACCGATAGTGTCATCGAGCTCCACGCCGATGACGGTTCCTTCGACACCTACGATGGTGAGGGGGAAAACCACACCAACACAGAGGAACACGCTACAGGCAAGCAAAACGACGTAGAAGACTCCGAGTCGGACCTGGGTAGCACTGCCTACAAGTCGAAAGCGACGGGACCTCCGCCGCCAGTCCACCTGACCCAGCAGGCACCTAAAGTCGACTGGGCAGTGTTTAGCGAGGCATGTAGTTTTCACAGGCCACCCGCGAAGCACGAAGTGTTTTCGCTTCACGGCCCGCCTTTGTCTGCTTGCCCAGGTCAACACGATTGATGCCGCCGTAACCAACATGTTGGTAGCATCATCGAACGCTCCCCACGTGGTCCGTACCTCAACCCCGTCTTCCTCGTCTTCAAGTCAGCCACCAAGTCTCGCTCTGTTTTAGACTGCGCAGCATTTACTCCTTACCGCCAGGCACCTCAGTTCCGCCTTACTCCTTACCCCATGTCATCAAAGCAAACCCATATATTCCCGCCCCCAGCGCATATGATGGAGCTCAACCTGGCCGAGGCCTTTTACCATATCACGCTCCATCTCACTTCCTGTAATCTGATCACATTCACAGTAGGCCGCCGTTACTGCCGTTTTTGCCCTATGCCCTTCGTGATACGGCCGCGCCTTTTTACAGGCCGCTCTTGGCAACAGCAATTGCCAGAGAAATGCGCGCGCGTGGACTCTGGGCTTGGTCTCATGTAGACAACTTTTTGCGCGCCCATCCCGACCCAGAGAAGTTGGCGTCTTCGGTGCGCCTCCTCGTGGAGGACTTGCTGTGGTCGGGATTTCGCTTAAACCTAAGCGACACGAGCAGAGCCCATGCGACGCATAGGTTTTCTTGGGTTCAGGCGCGACACAGCCGATGACACCATTTCGCACACGCCAGAATGGCTCCGAGCCATTCCGCGTGTCCTTTGCTCGCTAAAGCGCCCGCTTCCCCTCAAGGCGCTCCAGGGGGCGGCGGGCTACTTGGCATTTTACTTTTATCACTATGCTCTGGGTTTTTTCTTCTTCGTCCCCTGTTTGACAAAGTTTCAGACCAAATTCCTATTTCACTCAACTGCATGGCTTCCCTTTCTTCTGCGTGTTTGGCCGACTTTGCCGCACTGTCAACCGCTCCCCCTTTTGTCCGCTACTCAACAGCGCATGGGCAGATGCCTTCGGAGTCGGTTACGGCGTAGATGTTGGGGACTGTGCGCAGGCAATCATCGCCCCTCTGCCGAGGCCAATATACCTCCGGGAAGGACTCTCCGTGTTGTGGTGCGCGTGTATTGCCGAGAAAGGGGCTCTTCCACACACGGAGAACAGAGCTTTGGCTCTTGCTCTGCGCCGCGGCCACGGACGAGCTTTGCTTTGGGCTATTGCCATTGCTTTTTTCTCATACTTTTATTTATTCAGATTTATTGAAAAACCTCGGGAAGCCCTTCGGACGTTTCTTCCGCCGCCCTCGGCCCGAGAAGGAAAAGATGTCTCGCGCCGAGAGCGCGAGGACTCGATGGCCCGCCTGCTCGCCATCGCGTGTCAAGCGCGCAACCGCAGGTCGGCGGGGCTCATGACCGATGGTACCCATTTTATTGGCATATATTTATTAAGAAAAAGAAGAGATACCGCACTGGCAATATCCCAAGGCAAAGCTCATCCATGGCCGCGGTGCAGCGCTAGAGCCAAAGCTGTGTTGTCCGTGTGTAGAAGAGTCCCTTTCACGCCAATGCACGTGCCCCAGAACACAGCGAGTCCTTCCCATTGAGGTATATTGGCCTCAGCAGAGGGGCAGAGGGGCTATGATTGCCTGCGCACAGTCCCCTACAAGTGCTCCAAAACCGACTCCGGAGACATCTGCCCATGCTCTGTCGGCAGAAGAAAGGGAAGTCAATTGAGTGAAAGAGGAATTTGGTCTGAAACTGTTTCAAACAGGTGGACGGAGAGGTAAAAATCCAGAGCCATAAAGAGAAGTTTAAAATGCCAAGTAGCCCGCGGCCCGTATAATAAATATAATATAGTATAATATAAGAATTACATCCGACCGGGCATTGGGAGGCCCAAAGTGCAAATCCTAGCTCCGCCCTTTATTTTGGCTTTTGGCGGTTTCGTAAAACATTGATTCATTCGGTAAAGTACTGTTCATTGATCTGCATATTGTCAAATTTATATATACATTTATATACATGAGGTACGTCCGGACTCCATTTAAATTTTTTGCGTCCGCACCTTCTTTCATTTTTTCTTATATATAAATGCACCCTTTTTTTAGCGTCACATAATCGACCAGTGAGAGACGTGCGCTTCGATAACCATAGGCAAGTGCTTGGAGATAGCGAACAATACGTAGCTGTAACATTGCACGACAACGAAGACTAGTGAAAGGAACGAACAACACTATATTTTTACAGCTTTCTTTGTTGTTAATGTGTTGTTCGTTCCTTTCTTCAGCCTTCCTTGTTTTGGGCTATTGCATTTACATAATGTTTGACTTTCACCAACTAGCTCAGCTCTCAATTTTATTACTTTATTCCACTTAGCAGTACTTTACTAGAGGATGGCTATAGTTCTCCTCCTTCCTTCAGTGCGGGCGAAGACTCGTCTGCATGTATTAGGTTGAAATAAACTATAGCGACGCGAAGGTGCGAATGGTTCTTCCAGCACCCAGTGGAAACTTTCTTAGGGTAGTTTACAAACGCTGCCGAACAACAAATTAGGGATGTTTATTTTAATTTTTATTATATAGAATGCGATGATCTATGATTAGCGGAAGTAACATGCATGCTCGGGTATCAAACTATGTCATATAAGTAGATATAATGAACAAGCGTCGGAGCTAGAAACGTGTGCAACTTTTGACCAATTAGAAGTATTAAGACGTTTCTGTATTTCTTGAATTTCAAGTTGTTGGATATCTGGGACTACTTTAAACCGTTTATTAAAAAACGGCTGTCTAGCATTTCAATTAGACAAATTATTTGAAAAACCGAAATAAACCGGTTTTTAAAGACGTGTAACCGGTAACCGAAACCGTAAAAGTAAAACCGTAAAAAACCGAAACGAAACCGTTATCGACAGGGAGCGGTAACCGTAACCGTAACCGAAACGTTATATTTTTCGGTTTGAGTCCCTGCCTGCTAGTGCCAGTAAATTAGCTACGCTTCAGAGTAACGACACCTGGCCATATTGTGGCTTAAACTCATGGTTGCCAGTTATCCGAAGCTTTATCTAAAATCACAGAAAACGCTTTTCCGTCCTCCACGAATGTTTAAACAACCCGCGACAGAGCATAGCAATATTGCATCAGCTTCCTAGCACCGCATCTAATGGAGAGGAAGTCGCACTTTTGGATCATGACGATCGGCAGTTGCGTTTGCTCTGCACAAGACCCAAACTGGCGGCACCCAAAACAATTTTGGGGAACGGAGTGCCGATACTTTAAGCGCAGCTCATTTAGTGACTCTAGGCATGAAGTGAACTCGGGTGTATTCTTTCCCTCTTCGTCTTTATCGTTTATTGATTTCAATTATATCGAATAATAGACACTTTATATCACGCTACGCTTCTGTAATTATTTGTCTTAGATTTATTAACCTGACCCAGTACTTAAACCGTTCATTTATCGATAGTAAATCTTTAAATATATTTTCTAAATGTGAAGGTAAAACAACACGGAGATTGATGATGATACAGACGCCAACGCCGCCCTCGAAAAATTATTGAACTTAGAAATCAGCAGTTCTGTCTGCCATCCGCCAGGTAGCGCAACAAAACACCCAAACAGTTTTTCATTGTTTTTAAAATTAGCTAAGCTCTACAACTATCAAGAAACCAAAGCAAGATCATTAGGAAAATCTAATACATCGCAATGTATATCTATTTCATACAATAAATGTTATTAGATGCCAATAAATTTGTTTGATGTCCAAAAAAGATGTGCGTCAAAAACAGGTAAGATTGAAGGGCTGCCGGAGCGTTATGACATTGAAAATAAAAAAGCCACGGTCCACCTCTTGGGCAACTACTGTAGTTCTAAATGTTATAAAAAAATTTACCATAGTTTAATTATTTCCTCAGCGGCATTTGAATTACCATGACTCGAAGCACAAAAAAGTGCTACGTTTGATATAGAATATCTAAACAAAACAATTTTACACAACATTAAAGTTTTTTCTGCATATTACCAATTATAAGCACTACATCTGTAGCTAATTTCATTGCCCTAGCGCGTGTCATTAAAAACATATTTGTGCTTAAAAATGTCAATTTTCGGGCAATATTTGGAGAGCTGAAAAAAACAAAGTAGTGCAAATACCAAAAATAGTATACCGTTACATTCTGCTCCAACATCATCTTAACAAAACTGCTCTATTGGAACCGTGTTATCTTTAATGAATCGTTCATAAATCGTGAACCAGCAAACCAAGTGAGGGTCCGCGCCATCATATTCACAACGCTACAAATGCGCATGAACAATATAAACCAATACATACATAATATCAAATGAAAGAGGATTGCATTGCCTTTCGAATGACATCAATCCCACAAAACAGTATATAAAAGGAGATGAGTAATGACCTGCCAAAAAGTACCTGAACTGCCACATTCAGTGGGACCGTGACCTTAAGCGCGATTTGAAATGCAATTTTTTGTGTGGGAGCGCGTGCATTTTGACGGGCGTTCCTGCTCGTGTCGTGTCTCTTCAGACGTTCGTGTCCCTGAGTGTGCGTGCGTGTTTATGCACGCGCAGGCACGTGGGGCCTGCATACGTCCGTGCATGTGCGCGCGGGGGCGCGCGTGCGTGCTTGCGTGCATATATACGTGTTCCCGCGTGTTTGTGCGCACTGTGTGATCGTGTGCGTGTGCGTGTACGCGCGCGCGCCAGCGTGTGTATGTGCGAGTGTTAATGTATATGTGAAAACATGTTTGCGTTCCTGCGTGCGCGAGTTTGTGTTTTTTTCTATCTTGTTCGCCCTTGTAATAAAGGCGGGAAGTGAAAATATAACTGCCGGATCTTAACCTTTTTACATTAATTAAACCACAAATACGTTGATTGATGCATATTACAGGGATGTAGTGTGTGTGCACTTTGCACACCGTCTTTTAAAATCATGTTTTCTAAACATAATTTGAACTTTGTTGGACACCAGACACACAAGGTGAACAGATGTGCTCACGAGCACACACCGTCTGGTGTGATGCAGACCAATATTACGAATGGTAAACAGTGTGTGTGTATAGGCAATGCGAAATCAGTAGAGTTACTTGTTCTTTCTGGAGTGCCCAGGGCTCGGTACGCGGACCGTTGCTGTTTTTAGTTTTTATCAATGACCTGCGAGTTGATAAGCCCTCGATATAGTGCCGCTTTTTTGCTGATGTTTGTGTATTTTTTTAAATGTATCTTGTGTATCTAACCAAAAATGCTTAGAAGGCAGTATCCAAATAATTTCATTGTGGTGTCAAAAATGGCAAATGAATGTGAATGTCAAGAAATGTGTAGAGCTGAGGGGCTCAAACCGTAACCGTAACCAAAACCAAAAACCGTTTAGGAACGAAATTTTTGCACTAAGCGTCACCGAAACGAAACTGTTACTTGAAATTTATAAAAACCGTAACCATAACCGTAACCGTAAATTATTTATCGGTAACCGGTTTTAACTGGTATTAGCCGAAAATAAAAATATTAGTTTTGCTCATGTAGGACCTGGAGTATGGATGTTGAAATGTCGTAACCATTTGACAGAGTTACTGTCAGCGAGTGGTGCATCTGGTAATACATTTTCGTTCAAACTAACTTTAGTATTAAGAATGCTTAGTTGGAATCAGTGGTCGGGCTTATAGTAAAAAAAGTATATTTCTAAATCTGCCACACTCCTACATTGCTTCAGGTATTACGTACATGTCGCCTTCAGAGTATTAACTAATAAGTTAGAATTTTCAGATGTCCATCCAACTCGGTTCTATCAAAACGACCGATGTTCCTGACATGCAATAGCCTGTATGAAGAAACGAGGTAAATTGACCATCATGCAGAGCTGGTGGAAAAGAAAACCTCGTATTCATTTAGTCTGAAACGTGTCGCAAGTGACGATTGTGAAACAACGCAGAAAGAAAAAAAAGGTCTGAAGTTTGACATTTGCGTTTTGTGGGATATGTATGTATATGGGAGGTTTCATTTGGATACAGGCAACGAGGTGCAGTCGTGTTTTTTTTTATTTTGCTTCAAATTTTTATATTTTGTGGCGTATGTTCCAAGAATAACAATCCTTTTTATTTTAATGTCCTGACATGTTTTGTTTCTGAAAACAAATTTCTCAGAGAAGCAGGAAAGAACGACGAGGTTTTAACGATTGTCGTGTTTGGCGTTTTTGAATCACCTTCAATCTCAAAGTATCCAAAGGAGAGCGTCTATATTTTTAGTGTGATATATATTCAAGTAGGTAATATGACATTCTAACTACCATTTATTATTTGTCGCTCCAATCTTTGTGAAAATTCCCAAACATGCCTCCGTGAACAACTGTGACCTCAATTGCAGATCTTTTTTTTAGTTGACTCTGTTTAGAATTGCTTTCAAAATAATACCGCGTGTAGAACCCTTCATTGCCTTCCAAATTAAGCAAAGTTTGTGCCTGTATCATGCACGAGTACTGAGAAATACGTGATGGCCGCTTTGCCAGAGGCCATACAGCTCACGAACATCGATACACCAGTAATAAACATTGCAATTTACGCTGATGACGTGGCCCCTTGGGCATCTGCTTCAACAAAGGTGTGCAGCAAGATGCAGCAAGCGCTACAGGATGCTCTAACTATACTTGTAGGTGAAATATCAAAGCTGGGACTTACTCTCTCCACATCTAAAACAGCCGTCCTTCAGTACCATCCAACGGGCAGGGCTTCAATTAACAGAATCCACGAAATCAACGCAACAGAAGTAACGCGGGTTCGAACGTATTCCTACCTAGGGTTTCTACTAGATGACCGCATCTCCTGGCACCCTGCAGTCAAATCAACACTCATCAAATGTCGCCAACACCTCAACGCTATCCGTATGATCATAGGCAGCAGATGGGGAACACCTCAGGCAATGATGATGCAACTGTATAGTGGCCTGATTCTTTCCAGACTGATGTATGCATTGCCATTAGTCCACATCAGCAACGCGCAGTCATTAGCCATTGAAACACTCCAACGAATTGCAGTTCGGTTATGTCTAGGCTTGCCCTGGTACGCATCTAACATTCCGACGCTAGTAGAAGGAAGGATGAACCTTGTTGAAAACCATGGCAAAGAACTGACGATTCGGCACATCGCACGGCAAACGACCTGCCAGTCGACGAGTTCTCTCCTGAACCGATTGCGCAGCCGTCCCCTCTCTCGTCTAGGATAACTCGCAACAGAGTTTGAAAGGATTATAGACGCCCCTGCTATGATCTACCTAGCTCCACCACCATACGCCCAATCGCTGAAAATCAATGAGTCCATTCCCATGCTCAAAAACAAACAACTCACGGCACAAGTTGTCGCCCGAGGCCTCGCTGAAGAGCTAATAGAGGAATCTTTCGTAGGATGGGTACATGTCTACACTGATGGCTCGGTGCTTCACAGCTGTGAATCATCGACTGCAGCAATCTTCATCCCAGAACTTAACGTGACCAGATAAAGAAAACTCAGTTTTCATGCCTCCTCCACAACCGCTGAACTACCCCCTCTTTGGCTTGGCCTTGAAGCCCTTGACGACATCTCCAACTGCGAAAAGGCAGTCCTAACAGACTCAAGAGCAGCTCTGGTGCTTCTCAGCAACCTAGACAATGCCCCCAATATGCACGGTACGTTGCCCACACAGCAAGAAACTTGGAAACAAAAGGCTGGCAATTAGCATTTCAATGGCTGCCCTCACACGTTGGCATCACAGGCAACGAGACAGCCGATCGTCTTGCAGCAGAAGCGCACCACCTTAATGTGCCAACACTCTATGTGTCGAAAATCCACGAGGCCAGACAACTTATACACAAGAAGTAAAGCGGCAACATCCTGACCCGCGAGTCTCTGGCGGAAGACCACCCGCACGTGTGCCCCAAAGCTTTCAGGAGCCAGCACCTCCATTCTGCATAGGCTTCGCACTGGGTGTGCGTTCACTGCAAAGGCCATTCATCGTCTGGACCCAACAATCAGCCCTAACTGCTCAAGCTGTGACGTTCCCGAGGACCTAGAACACCTCATCTGGGTCTCTCCAAATCTATCGGACGCGAGGAAATCTTTCCTCGATGGACTACAGCTCGCAGGGGTTGTCCACGGGACAACTGAAGACATTCTTTTCCCCTCAGGCTCAGTAATGCCCGTGTCCCACTAGAGCAACAGACAGAGACAAAAGACAGCGACAAGCCTCAAACCCATGCAGCATGCTCGCGATGGCACCTTTGGCAGGCGTTTAGTCGTTCGGTGCTCGTGAAGTAAGCAGGAGTGATTGCAAGCCTGCCAAAGATACCCTCGCGTGCATGATGCTCGTGTTTGAGCATAGCCTCCTTTATTCTACAAAGCCTCTCAAATCGCGAAAGACTCTGGTTTGAGGCTTGTCGTTGTCTGTTGTTTCTGTATGTCGCTCTAGTGGGACACGGGCATAAGAGATGCCACAAGAACATTCGCCTTACTCATAACATTCTTAGAAGATGCAGATCTAATAGACCGGCTCTAAGGCATGGTGCCATACGCCCCAAGCCAGTGAACTGTCCATTCTCCTAGGTAGCACAAACTACCTCCACCCCTTACCCTCCTTCCTCTCCTTTCTCTTTTCTACTTCCTTTCTTTGATCCCTTATCCCTAATCCTCCCCTACCCCGGAACTGACTTGCCCCCACAGAAGGTGTGGCCAACATGTACCGGGATTTCTCTCTTCCTATCACCACTAATAAATAAGAAATACTTTGAGCGCGTGAGAAGCGCAGTAGTGCGCTGAAGTTACCACTCGTGGAGCAGGTACACGGCTGGGAATAGATAAGAGACGGCAAAATTGCGCGGGCGCCTTACCGCAACCGCTAGCCTTGTACCTGCTCCACGAGTGGTAAGTTTAGTGTACTACTACGCTTTTCACACGCTCAAAGTCTTTCTGAAAATGACTGATTTAGTGGTTTTCGATAACGCTCAGCAAGTTTGTATTTGGAACAATATGTCTATTTTGACTAATTAAAAAGTTAATTAGTGATTTTTAATTATTAGCCGACTTATCGCAAAGATTAGCCTCCAACATAATGTCCCCCTGGCGTATGACTCACTCGCACAAACCGTATAAGTGTAGCTTTCATGGTTTTTGTTTAATCTGCAAGAATAAAAGAAAACACAATATATATATATATATATATATATATATATATATATATATATATATATATATATATATATATATATATAATAAGTACGTCTGCATTTTATTTTCATTTTTTGCGACCGCACCTTTTTTTAATATATAAATGCACAATTTTTCTAGCCTCACAGAATCGGCCGGCAAGAGACGTGCGCTTGTATAAGCGTAGGCAATTGCTTGGATATAGCAAGCATGACTTAGGTGTAACATGCACAACAGCAAAGAGTAGGGAAAGGAACGAACAACACACATGACTAACTTCAACAGTTTTCTGTGTTGTTACTGTGTTGTTCGTTCCTCTCCTTAGTCTTCCTTGATTAGGGCTTTTGCATTTACATTATGTTTGACTTTCACCAACTAGCCCAGCTCTCAATTTTCTTGCTTTATTTCACTTAGCAGCATTCTACTAGAGGATGTCGATAGTTCTGCTCCTTCCTACAGTGTGGGCGAAGACTTATCTGCATGTATTAGGTTGAAATAAACTATAGCGACGAGAATGTGCAAATGGTTCTTCCAGCACCCAATGGTATTTCCTAGGGCTGTTTGCAAACGCTGCCGAACAACAAAGTAGGGATGTGTATTTTCATTTTATTATATAGAATGCGATGATCCTCGAGTAGCGGAAGTAACATGTATGCTCAGGTATCAAACTACTTAATGTAAGTAGATGTAATGAACAAGCGTTGGAGCTAGAAACGTGTTCAACTTTTGACCAATTAGAAGTATTAAGACGTTTCTAAGTTCCTTGAATTTCACATTGTTGAATATCTTGGACTACTTTAAACCGTCTAATATAAAACAGCTGTCTAGCATTTCAGTTAAACAAATTATAAAAAAACGAAATAAACCAGTTTTTAGGAACGTATAACCGGTCACCGGAACCGTAAAAATTAAAACCGTAAAAAACCGAAACGAAATCGTTATCAACAGGAAGCGGTAACACGTAACGGTAACCGAAACGTTATATTTTTCGGTTTGAGTCCCTGGTAGAGATGTCAGTTACACTGAAGAAGGTGCCTATCTTTTTTCTTATTCTATTCATTCAAATGCCTTAGATATATTTAATGAATGCAAGTATCTGGATGCTACTATCACGTCCAACTTGAGCTGGACTAGTCATATTCAGCAGATTATCACAAAAGCGTCAAGTAAACTCTGGTCGCTATGTAGGAAAATTTGTCACTGTGCTCCTGCGGCAAAGCTGACGGCCTGTAAATCGCCGATGCGTCCTTTGCTGCAATACGCTGACATTCTATGAGATGTGCAGTCGCAATCGCTCATTGACCAACTGGAAGGCCTCGAAAAAATCTCTTACCTTTATTTACAACTCATGCGGCAAAGATTCACACGTGTCACCGTTGTGCACCGCCTCCAGAGTATCGATATCATCATGCCGAAGGAAAGTGAAGCGTTTGAAATTTTTGCATAATATAACTCAAAATAAAGCTGGTTTAAATTCTGATGATTATTTGCACTATAACGCGAGTATCATATGTATGATACTTCTGCCTTGTATCATACAAGGCAGAAGCACGAGAATTCGCTCCTTGAGTTCCGCTGTAGAGAATACGTTTTTAAATATTCCTTTCTTCCTTGTTCTGTTTGTGAGCGGAATGAGTTTCCCCAAGTGTGACGGCGATTGCTGCTACCGCTTTATTTGCGAGTGCAGTTGATGCATTTTTTTCTGTCCCAACGACTAAGCTACTTGTTAATTGTTGTTTTGTTCATTCGACTTGTTGATGGTTTCTAATGTTGTTTTATTATGCCTTGGCCCTCAAAAGTTGGCCGGCAGTATTCTCAAATAAATAAATAAACTAAGCTTGACTGACGTGCATACCAAGATACACAAGCTGGTGTGATGTGCGCACCCAAACACACCGGGGGCTCTGATCTGCACTTCGGGATACACTAGGCTGGAGTTGTGTGTACACCAAAACACAATAGGGTGATGTACAAACACAGACACATTAGAAAAAGTGGTGTTCACACCAGGAGGCAGCAGAATACAACAAACCGGACTGGTGGATTTTTTGTCTGAGTAATTACTGCAGATTATGCATTATAGGACTTTGGAGCAAAAGTCGTTGCCAAGTTTTGTCACAGCATAGCTACAACACATCACTATACACAGTTTTACTTTCAGTGGGACGTCAGTCAAGGAAACGATCGGATATAGACTATTAAACAGCGTCAATAGTGCATCTTCACCGCGCTCGTTTTTTGGGGGTTTGCACTCAGCAACTAAATCATTGACTCGCAGAGAAAAACGCCCCGGGTTGCGTTGCATTCGCTGCTCATGATTCGATATTAGTTATAGAAAACACACCAAGGCAGTGGGCGTTGTGACAATTTACCTTTTGAGCTGATTGGTTGGTACTATCGGATGTGGCGCGGACTGCTGTTGGGATTAAACGGACTATAGAAAATGATGACCCAATCCGTGTTCAGTAATGTCACTTACACGGCCAGCACAAAGGTACCTTCAGTATTGGTATCTCTGCCATTGGCATATCAGTCCGCGACCTTGGGTCACGAATGCATGCAACGCGTGCAGGATCGCAAGTGAATTCGGCGCCGACCATAAAGTTTGCTCAGCTAACGGTACCTTTAAGATCATGTGATTGGTTTTCTCACACTTGCTTTTCTCTCCGCAGGGCTTTGTCCTCTACCGTCTCAAGATCTATCGAGACACGATGAGCGAAGAGACCGGGTAGCAGCAACCGCCTGTCACAAACATCATGGTTCGATCGAGTTGCGACCTTTGCACGCCTTTTTTACGAGGATGTGTAGCGATCAGCCGCTAACTGTTTGAATACAAGGTCTTGTAAGCTGCAATTTGACCGAGCTCTTTTTTGTTGTTTGACACCTTTACGTTTCTCCAGATGTAGCTATACTAACTAATAAAAAACAAAGCATTGTATAGGGGTGTTCACTTGACTCCTTATGGGGATTCAACCACTCATCACTCAATGGGCACATTTCGCTACACCAAACTGAGTTTCACGAATGAACGAGAGTATTCCTTCTTTTGGAGGTTAATTATAAAGCCATAATAAAGGTCGTACGGCCCTTGAATTTTTCCTTGAGAGCGCTGAAGATTTTTAATAAAATCTAGAAATATGACCGTTTTGACTGTTTTGACCGCGTTTTGAGGCATTTTTGAAAATACAACTATTTAGAAGACAAACCTGACAAAACGATTGGTCGTACGTACTAGGGGGCCTCTAATCTTAATTTTAAGACCACGGCGAGAAAACTAAATATTGTTGTATTGGCGTATTTGTGTAAATGAAATCACCCTGTTAATTTTATTTCCAGCGTGTTAAACGAGATAGCGACACTAGTACTAAGTGCCTCAACCTGGAAATTTTGTTGTTGTTTCTGTTTTTCTCTCGAGCTCGAATTCGACCTTGATGTCTGGTTGCTCGGTGATCGGTAGCATGTGTAGCGAAAACTCGCGCTGTAAAGCCCACTGATCGTGGATTCAATCCGCGCCCCTGCCCGTTTCAATCTGGATGAGAATTGTACTGGCGTGCTGTTATGTATCACTATAGGGAGTATTCACTGGCAGCCATATCTGTGTGCGCCACTGCTCAGCGGGTCCTGACGGCGAGCTTCCACAGTTCTTTTGCAACATGCATTTCACACCATCAAGATTGCCGGTCTTAGCAGGCTATTAATGCAAGCTCGTTCTGAGCATGCGCCCTAAACATCGCCCTCAAATATGGCGTCCAGTGAATGCCCCTATTGCGTGATGCACGTTAAAGACGTCCGACAAGCAGCGATATACTGTACTGGATTTTATCTCCAACAAAGACGCCAGACGCCCTAGGGGCTGACTAACTTCCCGCTGTCTAAACACAGAAACAACAGAATTACAATTAATGGCTCCTTGGTCGGCACTTTTTGAACGTTGCAAAAAATAATAACTAACGTGCCCTTTAGCGACCGACCCGAAGTTCTGCAACTTTGTCGCGAAGCTGCCACATACCTGCGATAAACTTAGACCCCTCCTTCGCGATGCCTCAATTTACATTATAGATCGCACTGTATTATCAGTATCACCCCCTATACGGGCCTCTCAGGCATTCAATGCACGGGCTACATTCCTCTCTGCGGAGAGGATTGTAGCCCGTGCATAAATAAATACATACTTTCCTGCAAACGAATCTTTTGGTTTTAAGCGTTACATCCGAAAGAGCGGTCGTGTTCCTTTATGACATGGGGAAAATATGAATGCTTGCAAGTGCTGCAAAAACCAGATTCTGACGAACGGTAATAATTAATGCCATGCATAATATGGTGTCTATATACCCTTACACACAGTTGCGTTTCAGTGCGTTTGACTGCGCTGCGCCAAGAAACGGAAGCGAATCACCGGCACATCTATGCTTCGTATGAAGCGTGGAATTCAATTTAAACAGTAGCTTGGCACGCGGCATACGAAACAGGGATGTTCTCGTTTTTCGCAGCCGCAACGCTGTCAAACACACCCAAACGCTCTCAAA